>LPNX011100762.1:144376-302883 GCA_001517045.1 Pseudotsuga menziesii
ATTTGTATATATTTATTATAAAATGTTAAATATTTTGAATATAAAGATTATATTCATTATATTTATTTTAAGAATGAACTCATTACAACATAGTATTATGAGCTTAATATGTTACTTACAAGAATATAATTTAGATAAGAAGATAACACTTCATTCCACTGCTATTCAATTAATGCATATATATATATATATATATATGACATTTTTTAAGTATCATAACTATTTATTTAACGTTATATATACAAAAGTTGTTATTTATTTATAAGAATTTTTTATTATTATCATATTTAAATTTATTTATAAAAATAAAATAAAAATATTTAATTTACCTCATGTGGAGAAAACATTAATTTTCAATACTCTTAACTATTTATTTAATCTTATAGATTTAAGAGACAAACCTTCAAAGTTCCGCATAGCTCTCCAACTACACATAGCTCATAACTCATGTGCTCGGAAAAACGTACATGACCGCCTGTTATCTTCATGTGTATGCGTGCACAATAAAGTATGTACATCGCCCCATGTTTTATGGAAGCTAAGTATAGTAAGCTTGGAAGACAAAGAGTGCTCCACTGATGTCTGATATTGGTCATCCTAAGCAGTGCCAAGAAGCTTTTCCCTCCCTTTCTACCTATTAGGTAAATACCAAGGAAACGAGATCACTCTTCGGTCACCTCATAATAATCCCATCCCTAATTGATGTGCCTTACCAATCAACTAATTGTTTAGAAATAGGCATGCATTCGCAGGCGGCAACCAATCCGATAAAAAAACTTGTTTTCTTGATTATCAACCATATAGTTATTTAATCTTATATATACAAAAGTTGTTATTCATTTATATTCAATTTCATCTTTGCTAAATGTGAAGTAGAATAAATAGTGGACCATTTCAAATTTTATGATTCTTCAAAAAAATTCTAGGCATCTTAAATCTGTCTAAGTGGCCATGTTTATAGAAATTATTCTTTGCTTTGTGAAGAATTCACTTTACCAAGGTGATGCCTTATTAAAGAAATGTTCAAACATGAAATCATAATTGTTGTTGTTATTATTATACATGGTTATATGCAGTGTATTTTTATGTTTAATTCATTGTTGATCACCTATTAGTTGGGTTGAATATGTATTACCTTGTTTTTGTTTTTTACATTTTAACTAAACTTCATAAAATCCATGATTTTATGTGGTGCTACTATTCGAAGTTTTCAAATATTTCATTTTCATCCAATTGGTTGAGAGAATTGGGGTGTTATTGCATAGGTGACAACAAGACTCTTAGTATTGAAAAGTTTGTAATGGCACATTTAAAAATATTGACATAGAATAATGGATTCCATGTGCAAAGATTGCGTAAACATAGTAGGTATGGTGGGCAGTTCATAGCCCTATCCAGAATGCAAACAATAAATGATTATTGCAATAAGCATCGGCACAAACAATAATGAATTGTATTGATAGTATTTACACTCAGTGCAATGACTATATTAATAGTATCTCCGATTTCCTGTAAGAATGGGTGCATATAGTAATTACAAATTCCTCTAAGAATTGGTGCAAACAATATTTATAATTTCCTCTAAAACTTGGTGCAAACAATAAACAGGAAGGTGCAGGGGGTGGATCTTCTTCCCAATCTCAAGCTTGTCGAGGGCAAAAAAGTTATCTCTCTGCATAACACATGCCATAATTTTCATGCCTTAGTATTTCTTAACGTGTGACCTGTAGCATAATACAATTCTTAAAGTTATATTAGATATTTTGTGACTTGTATCACAATTTGTTATAACATGATTTTCCACACCTTATCAATCATGGTTTGGTGGCCTACCTTGTCCCTCTGTAGACTCATTACATCCACCTTGCTCAATGTATCCCTGATGCTCAATGGAAACTCTAAAAAACATATTTTTGATGATACACATTGGTCACCAGTTAGACAACACGTGTATCGCATATTGTTCCATTATAGCCCCCGTACATAAGGGTTTGTGTTCAAAATGAAAAATATTTCATGTTTTCCATGTCAAGTCATAGTGGTGACTATCCTTGACCTTCCATATACTGGAAAATGCTTCAATTTGATCCTCCATCTCCCATTTGAGGGTTATATATTGAGCCATTATGTAGAATTTAGGACGAGAAACTTTGAGAGTAAGGAAACTGTAGCAAAATTTGGCCCCATTGCCATTGCCTTGAGTCTACATCCCTTTATCCTTGTTGATTGAAATTTTTATGTTCATCTCCCAAGATCTCCATTATCTTTGTGAGCTTGCATTTGCATGGAGGATTGAAGTGGTGGAGGGCCAAGAGGAGGAACTTGGTTTCTCGGTTTGAACGAGTTGTCGACAGAGATTGTCACTATGTACTTCTATTATTTATATCAATAGAAATACTCTTTTTGCGTCCAAATTTATGTGCAAATGTTTATGTTAATTTCCATGGGTATATCTTCTTTATACATGTTGAATGGATTATACTATATTAGATGCTAACAATTCATATATATATATATATATATATATATATATATATATATATATTATATACGTGGATCCATTTGTTGTTGAGGACAAGCATTGGAACACAAGCTCAACGGTGGTCTTCTTCAAACATTCGGTTGAGGTATGGGCTCGATATTTTGTTGTTAGCATTTTAAATTTATATGGCATATCTAAAATTAGACTCTGATTTATGGCGTCACTCCTTCTGTTATGGTATACGCCAATCCATAAGAAGATTTTCTCTGTAACAGAATTGGTGACTCCGCTAGGGAAGTCTCCTTTTTTTTGGGTGTTTTGGGTGCATTTTTGCTTGAATTTATCTTTGTTTCTTTTAGTCTCTACGTCACTTGTATTTCTATAGTTAGTATTTGACAGTCTCTCTGAGTTCTTGGCATCACTTTTACTTTTTTTGCCTCTTTGCTCGATATATGCGAGTCATAGTTTTGACAGTCGCGTGTACACACAAGCTGTCTATGTATAGGTCACGTACATACATTTTTGTTTCCTTTACAATCACATACATTTACATTGTTGGCTTGTTCCTTGATTGGGATAATTGATTTTGGTGCATGAGTCATGATTTCTCAGTGTCTTACTTGGCTTGTCTCTTTATACTTACTACAAGGTCTGAGATATTTGTGATTCCATTTTGCATTTTCATTCATTTATATTGAAAATACAATTTTTTTTTGTTTTGCATGTTAATTTGAATTATTGCATTTTGCATTGAAAGAGCATTTGCATTGGTTTTTTTTCTTGGAACGACATTATTATAGGATTTATATTGGAAAGATTGCATTGACATTTGAAAATAAAGAGACCATTTTTGTGCATTTCATTTAGTAGCATACTAGTGTCATTCGGAAAATAAGTCTAGCACTTAGCAATGTTTTCAGGTGTGCATTTTTATTTTTGCTGAGTCATAAACATCATTAGTTCAACAACCATATCCCTTTCAGTAAGCAACATCCCACTGAAATTAATGCTTAAATTAAAATTGATTAGAAATTATTCATTTTATAGGGTGCACACACAAGCTTATATTTTAGAGTCTTGGAATAGGATTGTGTGAGTAAACTTCTCCAAGAATATAAAACTGAAACAATTAGGTGTTTGTACAAGGAGCGGAGAAATACTTGGTATAATTAGTTTTCTTAGGAAGCTCCTCGTAAACGGGAGTCAATCATGAGGTAGCATGAATGTTGGTTGCGGAGATATCCCTCCAATACATTTTATTAGCACCGGATATATTTCCAGGATTCTATTCATATCTAGGGGTTCTTGAGGTACTTCGGTGCTTCTTGAGCTTTTGTATTTGGTACCCATCCCATCGGGTGGATCCCTCATGTGACTATCTTCTTGATAATTCAGTTATATGAGGTGACCATAGTTTTTTTTCCTAGGTATCGCAAGGGATACTTGCAGAGTTATTCCTTGAGTGTCATAATCAGGTAGTGGTCAGACAACACAATCACTTTATCTATTGAATCCGAGGGCCTCTATAAATGGTCATGCACCTCTGCTTATAGTGTATGGTATTCTTATGCCTCTCCTAGGTGAGAAATACATGTTATATATTGGGAGCTCATTTATCCATCTTCCTTACTTGTGTGCATTTATCCTAACTTATTTAGGGGTGTGCTTTGTGCTCATTAGATGGCCTTAGGGATCATTGTTGTTTGAGAATTTTTCTTTGGAGTCATCAATATAGATTGAGTTCCATCGTTCCTATGTTCTATTATCTTAGTAGGCTTTCCAGTTAGTGACCCTTTACATCCTCTTTACAAGAAGCGTAGATTTGAAACAAGTGGTCCTTCTCTATCACATAGAGAACTTTGAAGACTTTTGACCATGAATGCTACTTATGAGACGTTAGAGTTCCCTTTGACTCCTTCATTGGATTTAGGGAAGGGAGTCCTTGGGACTCCCTCTTCAACTGCGTCATGGATCCTTGGGACCCACATGATTACTAGTCCTCATGTTGCTAGTTCATATGGACATATCAGAATGAACTGTTTTGATTTCTCTTGGTTGTCAGATCATGGGCCCACTTTTTCATTAGGGTTGTCAGGAATGGATTCTCAGTTAGTTACCTTTTCCTCTAACCCATTTACATTTGGTATGAAAAACATATCGTCGAACATCTCATCCTCCATTTCAGTTTCTAGTGGTACCTTTGTGTAGGGATGTGGGGCACATCAACCCCCTATATTGTGTATCAGTTTGGGAGTGGTAATATCCATCCTTCTACTCCTTATGTTGGGGGAATCCATCTCCCTTTATTATCCCATAGTTCCATTTTTAATCCTTTTGTGAGAGGGGGTGGGTATTCGAGTGGTGGTACTACTTTTTACATCCTATCTTCTTGACCCATGTCTACTATGTTGGTTCCAATGAGCACCTTCCTTATGGTGATTTTTCCTTCGAGCTCGAGTATCCCTTTGGGAGGGAATGTCTATTTTGGTATGGGTCTCCCCTCGTTCAAATATGCTTCATCTGAAGTTGCTTCATCGAGGGGAAATTGTGGATCCTCCTATGTCTGTGGGAAATGTGTCCCATCATATGTGAAATATTGGTAATACTATTTTGAACTCTTAAGGGGTACCCATGAAAAAAATACCTATACTACCTTACATGAACCAATTCGGAGGAGGATACCATCCTACTAGCCATGGACACGGTCTTTATCAAAATCCATCGAAACCAATGGTCTCGAATCTAGTGCTTATGGGTGCTTTACCTTGGATTCAGTCTTTCCAAGGGGCATCGACCCATATGTCACAACCTAAGATCGCTTTGTTGTATACATTGAACTAGCCAGACTTGTCCAGACTTACGACTAATCCGATGTGTCATGAATAGGCATGGCCCCAGGCCCTCACTAATCTTCCTTAGAACGTCCCAATTTTTGAAGGCGAGAAGGGTGAGGATTAAGGTGATCAAATCACTACCTTTCACCTTTGGTGTTCATCGAATTCATTAAATCATTATTTTATTCATCTGAGACTATTTCAATGCACCCTTATGGGTCCTACCATGAAATGGTACATCGAGCTTCCTAAGGGCACATATCGAAGTTTTGATTATTTAGCCTTGGTATTTCTCAACAACTTTCAGTTGTCAGTTCGTTATGATGCTGACACTGAGAATTTGTCAAAATTTCATGAAGATAAGGATACTCACATATTTGGTCATATTCAAGAGTGGTGTAGAAGAAAGTGGTTCCTTAAGTCTTTATTGTCGTATATTGTGAATGATGTTTCAACTTTCGGTGTACCCGTGGAGGAACATGCCATATTTAGAGCCTAGAAATTGGACTTGATTTATGCACAGTTTGGGATTCTTTATGATATTATTGATCGATGCACTGAGATCTAATCATTATCCCAAGCAAAAACTCGGGTTGCATGTCGATGGCATTGTGGGATTTGTAAGTGCCAAGGTTGTAGACCAGGTCCAAACCAAATGAAGAACTTGTCTCTTAACTAGTCTGTGGTAGGATAAAATACAAATTTGTCCACTCCCATTGAGTCGATGGATATACATTTTGTGCAGTTGTCAAACCAGAAGGGTAACCAACAACCCAGACAGAACAAGCAAAAGGGGAAGAACAATCGAAAGGGCAGGAATAAGAATGAAAATCCTAACAATGACAAGAACAATGGGAATGTTGGTGGGGACAAGAAGCACAAAGTGAAGGTTAAATTTACTTATAATATTTTTGGTCAAGGCCACCTTACTTGCTTATTCCCCAGGATCGATGAAGCCTTGAAGTTCACTACATAGAGCCTAGTTGTGTTGACTAATCCTCTTCCTTATAATCAAAGCATGGATTTGAGTTCTTTGGTCACTAGAAGTGGATCTGGTGCAACTTAAAACCCTTTAGTCCATGACACTTTTCATGGATGAATTGATATGCGGTAAGTTGTTCATGTTGCTACCTGTTTGCGTGATTACGGTCCCTCACAACCGACTCTAGGGAAATATCCTCTGCCTCCGAAGACCCCTTTGCAAATTAATAAGCTCGAGTCTATACCGCATGTTTTGAAAATATTCCTTAAGTACTCAACTCACAATCCTAATGTCTAAGCCACCCATAACTATTCCATCATTGAGGATCTAGGACAAACATCGTGTGGATGTCAAATTTAGAGGTGCTCCAAACATGTCCTTTGTAGAGGAATGCCTTGTTGTATACCTTGGGATCTCTCGATTTGAGTGGCCCTAGTGTGATTAAGTTTGATATCATTGATGTTTAGCCTCACTTTCCTTACCACATTTCTTTCCATTTCCATGTTAAGTGTATGAATAAGACCATCAAATGTGCAGTTATTGATGAAGGCACTTCGATATCAGTGATTTCTTTGTCTTGTTAGATGGGCCTTGAATCTCCTTAGTTGTCACAGTCTATGACCATGCTGGTGACATTTGATGGACATTTGTTTAGACTGCATGGAATTATTCCTTCTCTTTAGGTCTAGTTGGGGGGGAAGGATATGCTGGTCGAGGTTGAGGTGGTTGATGCACCCCTTAACTACAACCTTTTACTGGGTAAGAATTGGATTTATGCCATGAAGAAGGTCATATCATCTGTGTTTTGCATACAATTATTTCACCACGAAGGAAAAATTGTGATGGTCGGTCAATTGTATTTTACTAATTCCAGTTTTGCTGCATCGTCAGGATATACAGTCCCAGTTATTGAGAATTATCAGTCAACAACTAAGACCGTTGCTATCAGGATGTATCGTTTGCTTATGGGAACCTTTAACTTTTTGATTCCTATCTTGTCTATTGATTCCACATCTGATGGTGCTTTGCCATTGTTGAGTCTAGTATCATTTCATGCTTCGTATTTGAGTGATCCATGGACTCGCCCTTCTCTGGTTGAATTGTGTGAAGGGTGTTCACCTGTCAGAGTGGATATGTCATTATCTACAATTGATCGTGTTTTCTAAGTTGTACTAGATACCACTACAGACCCTAATATTTCCTCTTCATGGATCGAAGAGGAAGATATCTCGTTATCGCCCGCCTGGGAGGTCCTTATTTCCTTGACAACATATTACCTTCATATGAAGTCCTTATTGATTCCATTTATGGTCTGGAACGGCCTTGGGAATACATGCATCATTGATCTTTCTTCCTCCCATATCTTGAACGAATTGAGCATGATGAGTTTTGGTTGACCTTATATGATAAATTTGGTCACCCCATGGTCCCATTAGATATGCATGGTATATATGTTGAAGGGAACATGGAAAATATCTTCCCTACAATTTCGACCAACATTTTGTCGGACCCCTGACAAAGTGGAAAACGTTTACATCAATGTAGATTGTTCACTTGAAGAAATTCAGAATTACTCTGAGTTATTTAAAGAATTTCATGATGTATTTTCTTGGTCTTGTGAGGAAATGCCAGGGATAGCCCCCCACATTTTCAAACATGAAACTAAAAATCACCCTAAAGCTAAGCATGCTTGAAAATTGTTAAAAGTAGCGAATCTCTGCAAGGCTACTGCTACCAAGGTAGAGGTGGAGAAGCTTCTCAAATCTAGCTTCATTTACTCGATTCCCTTAACTAAATGGGTATCCAACACTGTTCCCATAGAAAAAAAGCAAGAAACTATCCATGTGTGCACTGAATTTAGAGATTTGAATAAAGATTGTCCAAAAGATAACTTCCCCACTCCATTTATTTATCAAACTATTGACGAGTGTGTGGGAAGCAATATTTTCTCATTCACAGATGGTTTTTCTGACTATAATCAGATCCAAATCAAGCCCAAGACTGCATTTATTTGTTTTTAGGGGAGTTTTGCATATCAAAAGATGCCCTTGGGCCTTAAAAATGTTGGAGAAACTTTTCAACAAACAATGACCTTTTCCTTTCATGACCTTAAACATATAATCAAAGTCTATTTGGGTGACCTTATTGCTCACTCGTCAAAGGGTTGATCATTCAGAACACCTTCAACTAGTATTTGGGAGTTGCCAATGTTATCAAATTCATTTAAAACCTAAAAAGTGCATCTTTTTTGTTAGTACTGGTCGTATTTTGGGATTCATCATGTCAAAAGAAGGGATTATACTCAATCCATTGAAGGTTTAGGAAATAATTCGGTTGCCTCCCCTGCGCGCTATTAGTCAACTTTAGAGTCTCCAAGTGAAGGCTAATTTTCTATGTTAGTTCATAGTGAACTATGCCAGCATTACCAAGGGTTTCATGCACCTATTGAACAAGGACACTCTATTTATATGGGATGAGAAGCCTAGAAGTCCTTTGATTCTCTTAAGAGATCCTCGTCCTCCAGACTATAGTATAGATTTCCTGCTTTATGTTTTTGTGTCTCAGGAGGCAATTGCATGGTCCTGGTTCAAGAGGATGATGAGCTCCATGAGAAATTTATCTACTATCTTAGTTGAAATCTTGTTGATTTTGAACTAAGATATACTCATGTGGAAAAATTGTCCTTAGCGACTGTTAACAAAATCCAAATATTGTGGCATTAAATTTTACTTCGCCGTACTATTTTTGTAGCACATATTAATCCATTCCAGTTTGTCCTGATACGAGGAATGATAGGGGGGAATACAATAAATGGATTTTGATTTTGCAGGAATTTCATTTCGATTTTGTATCTACAAAATTCCAAAATATTTAGTCTTTGTAGATTTGATGTATGTTTCCCTAGACTTAATCAAGATATAGTTTATGAGAACTCATTCGTGGATGAGCGTATTTTTCTCATCTCATCTACAGACCCCTCATATGGCGATATTATCGTTTATCTTAGGACTCTAAATTTTCCTCTGCATTTTGTGAGGGATGAATGACGATGTGTACATGACCATGCTTACAAATACCTAATTATTGGTGGCACTTTGTATCACCGTGGGGTGGATTCTATCCTACATCGTTGTTTGACTCAGGAAGAAGCCAAGGTCATGCTTGATGTCTGCCATAGTGGGGCATGTGGTGGCCACTTATCTAGGTTTTTTACAGCCCATAATATCTTACAAGTGGGTTTTTATTGGTCATATATATTCAAATATTACATTAACGTGGTCAACATATGTCACCTTGTCACTTTTTTTCTCAAAATATGTGCTCGCATCCTGCTCTGCTACATCCTATCATCACTGTTGGTCCCTTCACCAAGTGGGGGGTGGATTTCATGGATTAAAACCTAGCTTCGTCTTATGGGAACCACCATATCATTGTGGCCATATATTACTTCACCAAGTGGGTGGAGCCCATGTTGATAGTTAAATCCGATGGTGAGATGGCCGCCCATTTTGTATTCAATCGTTTTTTTACTTTGTTTGGAATCCCAAAAGAGATTTTCACTGATCATGGCAGTCACTTCCAGAACAAAATTATGACATAGTTATCCTTAATGTTGGGGTTTAAACAATATATCTCTTTTTCCTATTATTCACAATCGAATGTCCAAGTGGAGCCGTTTAATAAATCTCTTAAGGCCATTCTACATAAAATTGTCAGACAAAGAAACTCTAATTGACATATTATGCTATATCCTGCTTTGTGAGATTATCATACCATGGTTAAGAATTCCAACACTTTCTCACCATTCCAGTTAGTTTGTGGGGTGGATTCAGTTCTTCCTGTTGATTGTGAAATCTGTTCATTGAATCTAGTTGTTGAGTTCCTGCCTGACACTTCAAATTTAAAGCAATGCTTTGTCCACCTCGAGCAGCTTGATGAAAATCGTCGAGATGTTGTCGTGGCCATAGAAGTTAATAACCATTTTGTTAAGGATTAATATGATAAGTCTTCCTATCCCCTCTAGTATGATGAGGGTGACTTGGTTCTCTTGTATGGCCAAGCTAACGAACTGCTAGGGGTAGGCAAGTTCAACCGTATGTGGCATAATCCTTACATTATGAGGTGTGTCCTGCATATAGGAGCTTACGAGTTAGAATAATATGAGGGGAACATCCTAAATGATCCCAGAAATGGGATCTACCTCAAGAAGTATTGTGCCCAAGTCTCCATCTTGAGTTTTGCATAGTTTTTTGTTTTTATTTTGGTGTCATTGGTTTTCTTGCATGCTTCCTCTTGGTTGGTATATGTCAACGGAGTCTTCGACATACTTAGGATTTGTGGATGGTTCCAACCGTCATACAAAGGACGTAGCTTCTGTCGCTTGGGTCATTTATTCACTTGAGGGTCAACTTGTTTCTTCAGGTGTATGTTTTCATCCATAGTCAAATAATTTAGACGAGTATAGCGATGTCATCAATATATTATGTGATGCCATTTCTAATGGTATTTTATCTTTAGAGGTTCACCTGGATTCACATTTGGTTGTTTCCTAGTTGAATGGTTAGTACCATGTTAGAGATCCTACATTGTTGAGAAGGTTTTTAAGGGTAAGATTGTTAGAGCAACATTTTTATTTTATTACATATGTTCATATCTGAAGAATTATAATCAAGTTGTTGATGCATATGCAAATTACAATTTATATTGGCATTTGTCACATAAATAAGAAAATAAGCATTCACACATTCATACGCATATATTTATCAAATGTGTGTCCATGAGTTTTTCATTTGCAATAAAAGTCCAAAAATGTGGTGTCATAAGTACAAAATTGGGCTTCCAGCCCTCAAAATATACACACTTGATACAAAATAAACTCATGGAATTTTTTCTTGGGGTCGTGGATGGGTATCGTGGTAGCACATTATGGTGTTGGGTAGATGCCAAAACAACCTCACTCATGCACGGGCTACCTCAACCACCTACTTCTGCATAGCCTTTAACAGGTCCTCTATTTGGACCATGGGAATCCTACAAGCCAACTGAGCCAAGTTTCCCTGTACATTATGTAGTGCATGCTCGACATCCCCGCCTGTTATCTCTTCTCCTTGGTCTATGCACTAGTGCGATGGGTAACCCTCCAATCTTCACAGACCAATGTCTATAATAATGATTCTAATATTAGTTCATGATACCACCCAAATATATTTTTTGCTTTCCTTAAGTCAAAAAATACAAAAAATGAAATGTTGCAAAACAAAATTTGATCTTACTTATGTCCCTGAAGGTGGACCCTGTTGGTATAAACATGTCCCTATCTCCACATAATTCAATCCCCTCATAGGGATAGTCATCAATGGCGATCACCTATTGCCGCCACCAGTGGAAAAACTCATCTAAATGTTGAGAGGGGAACCTGCCACCTCCTAACTGCTTAATCACCTCAATCAACCATGTCTGGGATGGATCATGTAGACCATGGGGAGGAATCTTTACTCTCAGGCTTAGGCCCAATACCCTCTCAAAAAATAAACTGCACAATATGATGGCAAATCCAAAGTTATTGGCTTGTACAAGTTTACACTCGGTCAGTTAATGCTTCATGTTACCCAACAAGGACATGATCTAGTCACAGATTGTGGGTCGCATACATTCAACTGCATAGAACATGAGAGGCATTGAATCCTGATGTAATGCAGTGGAACCAAATATCCTCATTAAGACTATGATGGTGACCTTCAATATTAGACTCTGGATGGATTGGATTGGGACCTGTCTTCCCACTTTCTCGGTGTTGGGAAGACAATACATGGAAATGTACTCATCTATGGTCATTCCCCCATAGGATCCGTGAGATCTAAGATTGAATAACTCGCCTCGATGAGATAATTCAGTGATAAAGTAATGTCATCCACCTCGATTCCCAATGGCTACCCCTCGATATTGAAAGCCTCTGTGTCAGGTTCCTAGTAGTTTATGAGCATTTGGAGAAATCTTAGTTCTGCCCTCATGCTTCCTGGACTCCAAAATTTATAGGTCCCACATTTTTGCAATGCTTGTTGGGTGGGTAGATTTCCTTTCACTTGTCTATCCACATTAACATTCTCTCATCCCTTCCACTCGATCATCATCCTGCAAAGGAGAGGGATATTTGTGAGTCAAAGTATGTAAAAAACCCATCCATGATGGGCCACGTGAGTCATATTTTGAAAAATAGCATGGCCAGATGGGAAGGCTTTGATTCTCCATCAAGGAACTACCCTTATATGCGGCCCGATGATCTGTGACCTGCATGGATGATTTACCAATTTCTGTGTTGAAAAGAAAAAAAATTGACCACTAAAAACTAAATTAAACTATTGAAATTGTAGAGTATGATGAGAGCACTTACATGGTCTAGATGGTTTGTGATTTTTCCTCTCGTAGCTTTAGGAATTGGCATTTGAATATTGATTGTGAAAAGGGATTCCAAGCACTATTTGTGGTAAAAAATGAAATAGTATGGTAAAAATTCAATTTTTTACTTTTTATAGAAATATTTACCCACTTTTATAAAGTTTTCACCCTATTTTAAATATTTGATAAACTTTATGGGCTAATGTCATGGCGTAATGGTCTTTTTTTTATGTAGTTTCTCCTAGCCTTAGTGGATTTTACCATTTTCGAGCATGTTCGCGCCTCCAATAGGTACATATCATTACTGGCATATAGGATAGTATTTCACTCCGCTTGCATTATTCCATTGTCCTATGATCCCAATCCATAAACCTTAGGTACAAACCCGCTTTTTAATGTCATGAAACGTTTCAGTTGTTTGTATAAGTGTCATTAGTTAAGCGGTAGTGCTTTCCAGACCATGGGTATCCTAGTTAGAATGTGTCTTGTCATTTGGGTCCCATGTCGAAGCTCCTCCTTAGGTATAGGAGTCCCTTATAGTCTCTCCATGTCTTTGAGTGGAAACCTCATGTTCCTTCTTATCTCTTATGATGGACATCTTCCATAGGGACTCCCTTTTTAGATCGAGTTTGAAATGCATGGCATTCGTCTACTTGCCTTATTGAGCCTAATGTCATCTCCCCGCTTCATTGTTATAAGCCAAATTTCCCAAGCATGTATCAATCCTAGCAAAGCAGAGCCTATTAATAATCCTTTGCAGCTTGATTACATTTTACCCTAGAGTAAACATCCCCCCGAGTGTCCTTATCCTACACGTGCTTCTTTGCATTGAGCATAGGTGTGTTCCACTGCATGGAACTAGTTTTCTTACCCACAACACTCGTTTCCTCTCTACTGTACTATAAGCATATTTTATTCTTTTTCAAGCTTTCATAATATGAAAAAGACCCAAAAAAATTTAGAAAACATAAAAATCCGTACATGAAAATGATATCTTATGTTAGCAGTGTCATGTCGCCTTTGAATAGAGCACGTCTTTTGAGTTCATCCATCATGGTTCAGGTTTTAGTATGGATTTGGGTAGCTACACTCGTTACTTGGAATTTAATCCACCGACTGGTTAAGCTGCCAGTCACTGTGGATCGTTTGTTGATGCCTAATGTGTCACAGAGTTATGTCAATATTAACAGTTGAGTTTATGTTTCCTATGTTTATCCATCTACCTTATGCTCTTGTTTAAAGGAAGGTTTTAGCCTAAGTCGACCATTCCTAATATATATTGAATTTGTATGTTGATCATCCTGGTATCACATAGAGTTGTTTTTCTACCTGGAACCCTGGGGCTACTTTCATTATTAGTAGGTGACCTTGAACTCAGCAAATGATACCTCATCATTAGTCACTGACTAAGAAGTTTCCCTTGTGTTCGATAGCAAGAAATCTATTCACAAATTGGGGTTTGTGCCATGTATTAGATTTGTTTTGACTCTATTGGTGGTTTCCTCACCTTTGTTAATAGTTTTCATCATTGGCTCCTATTCATAGGGTCTCTTTCACATGCTACTTGCATCTAGTATGCATGAGAGACGCACATGGTTATTGTTTTGTGCACATCTAGTTCATCCAAGTTCTTCCAAATCATTTAGCCTGGATGTGTACCTTGTGTTGTTTGATGGGGGATACCTTAATTTCCTCCTTCTAGCGGATTCCAATAATTCCATTGAATCCATATCATCTATTATGGAATTGGGGTCTAGACTCAATTGAGTACCTTGAAACTTGCACTCATCAATGATAGTTTCTCTCATCATCGATAGTTGGGAATACATCAATGTCCCCTGGATGATGGATTATTCAAGTGTTCGACCTCAACACCTTTATTCACACTTGTTGAATGTACTATAGACCTTGACACCCATTTTCATCATCGTTGGGTTGTCTCATGTTTACAGTATAACTCAATGACCGGTAATCAGACAACGTTTAATCATGTTCGACTCCAATACCTTTATTCACGTGATGGGACATGTACCATTGATGCTTTGCATAGAATACATCATACTATGGTTACACTCTTGTATATGTTGTTATCCTGACAGTGACAGTACCTATGGGACCTCATTTCTCATGCTAGGGTAGTGCGTAATTCATTATGTACCATATGTCTTCACTCAGTGTGGAGACCATATTCCACTATATATTGTACATGGTTGTGACCACTTATGACATATGTCCATTATTCCTATTCATGTTCATTATATGTATATGTACCTGGGACTGCAATATATAGTTTAGATAAATTGTCATGTATTCAAAGTCAATATTGTGATATTCTAATGAGTGGCTAGTTCTTCTGGATGGGATTTCACTACCCCACTTATGGGATTGATAATGTATTTCTCTCATCATGGTTATGCCTATGACCTCACACATTAGGGGGCATCTGTTATAGCATGATTTTCCACGCCTTATGCATTATGCCTTGATGGCCTACATTGTCCCTTTGCAGACTCATTGTATCCCCCTTGCTCAATGTATCCTTGATGCTAAATGGAAACCCTAAAAAAACATATTTTTGATGATACACATTGATCACCAGTTAGATAGCATGTGTACACACAACTTGCTCCATTACAACCCTCATACATCAGGTTTTGTACTCAAAAAAAAAAAATATTTCATGTTTTCTATGCCAAGACATGGTGGTTACAATCCTTGACCTTCCATATGTTGGAAAATGCTTAGAATTGACCCTCCATCTCCCATTTGAGGGCTATATATTGATCCATTGTGTAGAATTGGAGGAGAAGAAACTTTGAGAGTATGGAAACTATAGAGAAATTTTTCCCTGTTTCCATTGCCTTGAGTTTGCATCCCTTTATCCTTGATTATTGAACCTTTTATGTTCATCTCCCAAGCTCTCCATTTTTTTTGTGAGATTTCCTTTGCATGGATGATTGAAGTGGTGGAGGCCTAGGTGGAGGAACTTGGATTCTTGGTTCCGATGAGTTGCCGATAGAGGAACTTATGTTATTTATATCAATAGAAACACTCATTTCTTGTACAAATTCATGTGCAAATGCTTATGTTAATTTCCATGGGTATGTTTTCTTTATACATGTTGAATGGATTATGATAGATTAAATTCTAACATTTCATATATATATTAAATACTTGGATCCATTTGTTGTTAAAGATAATTTGTAGGTGACAAGTATTGGAACACAATCTCAACAGTGGTGTTATTCGAGCGTCCGGTTGAGGTATGGGCCCAATATTTTGTTGTTAGCATTTTATATTTATATGGAATATTTAAGATTAGAGTTAATTTATGGTGTCACTCTATCTTTTGTGGTCTACCCAAAACCATAAGAATATTTTCTTCATAACACAACTTTATTTTCCTAATCTAAAAAGCATTCATGCTTATTTCAGTGTCTTTCACTTAACTATATATTCCTGGACCTAAGAGGACCTTCTACTTAATTATATATTCCTATATCTCATTGTCATAATCAATCTTAGTTTTTATGTTCATAGATACCACTTATATTTTTCTATTCATATATACCACTTACATTTTTTATTAATTAAAATAATAGAACTAAAGCCGCAATTAAAATTTGTGTTTTTAAGAAAGCAAGCTAGATTACATAGATTGATGGTTTCTATTCCAGTGGTTAAAGGTAGTCTCCAATATTTTTTAAATTAATAGAGAAAAAATGATTCAGGGATGAACAAGGGAATGGATACCGTCGATAAAGCAAAAGTCAAATCAATAACTAGAACTATCCTGTCGCTTACTCCAACATTAGTCTTCCATTCAAATTTGATATGAAACATCTTTTTCTCTATCCAGGAGCTCATTCATTATTACTTATATGAATGCCTACATTGGAAGGTATCACCTTGGGAAATTTTCCATGATAGGAATATATTAAGCCTATTGAATCATCTCATGGATTTCTTTAAGTGTTGCAACAAGCTTGATAGAACATGCATCCATTGCGGACTTCTTTTCAGTTGAATCGGTAACATATACTTTTTACTATTTCAACCATTTTTTTTAAATGATGCAAATTAAAAAAAAAAGTTTCTCGACACCATTTGTGGTTACAGGAAATCAAACATTATTGTAACTATGAACAAAAACACAATTATTTGGGATCCTCAGATCCTTCTACGTGTCTTTGTCATTACACCATCTACAATTTAAACATGGATTTCATTATTTGATTTCCTCATTCAATTTATGTTATCTGCTTAACATTCAATTGCAGATAGATTATGGATTTAATCTAAGAACATGGTTATATTCATTTAACATCACTATTCTTTGAATCTAAACTTCATCCAAAGAACAAATATGCTACAGGAATCTCAAAGATCTTACCTTCAATAACCCTCTGATTATATTGGCACATCTTATAACCAGATTTGCATAACAAAACAAATACTATATTTCTACACTTGCACATTTCAAGGATACATCCACAAATCCCTAACTCTGCATACAATTTATCCATGCATTCAAGATTGACACAGTTCATAACTAATTCTAAGCAAGGCGTTCTTCCATCAAAATATTGAATGCATCTTCAATGAAACCTCTAGGTCTTTATATGGTCAAAGTCTCACAACTTTGATATCTCTCAAGACCTTGTACAAACGATCTCACCCAGTAGAGGAATTCAACGTCCCCAAGTTTTAATCAATGTTCTAATTTATTGAAGAGATATGGAAAATTCTTACTATGTATTTCAATTTAGTTGTAAATGGATTTCCTTTCCCAAGGGATTGATTTCTCTTACCAATTCCTTCACTAATTAATGGTCATGGTTTAATTTTTTATAATATTCCACTTACCTTTTAACTCAGATTACCATTCAATAACTTGAACAACACTTCTACTCAACTAATGACCACGCCTTGGTCACAATCTACTTACTAGGTTCCCCTTCTAACGTTCAATTCCCAAGATTCCATTTTATCTTGTATGTGAACTATTGCTCAACACGGAGCAATATTGAAGCCAACACAATTCCAATACAAGAACCTGATTTCCTTCATTTGGGTTAACAATCCACAATTCGATCCATTTCAATAGGATTCAGTCCAACATTTACAATACAGAGGATTTCTTTGATCCCTTCTCTCAACAATGTTCACACTCAGTTTCTACAAGAATTTCATGTCCTATAGCTACTCCTATTGGATTCCACATAGCTATCAAAATCCCATACATTAATATTCAACAAAGACAATCAACTTCATTGCATAGACAACGATATTCACGAACCCAAAAGCATATAAACATGTATTCAAAAAACAATTTCTTATTACATAGAATTTATGGCCTGATACACACTATTGGCATACTTTTCCCTAGCCTCTTTTCCCTTTCACACTTTCTCTCCATCTTCTATTGTCTCTCTTATATCCCGATCCCCGGCTTTGTCCCATAGGCTTACACTTCCTAAATACAACTTAGGAAATAAAACATTATTTGTTTTATGATCCAAGAAACTTGCTAACTTACCTCCAACCTTGCTTGAACATCCCTAAAATCTCTCAAACCTATGACAAGGTAGATTCAGTTACAACCAACTCTATTCAAACCTTCTAGGCTTATGACTTATCCTCCCTAGAATTTATTTAATAACTTAAGAAATACAATTATTTACATCAAGAAATTAAAATTCCTCGTCGATTGTCAATACCCCCTTTGGAGTTGATCAACAATATAGATTTGAGAAAAAAATGATCATGCATCAGACTCCCATGATAGAAAATTTTCATGAACTCCTTCTCATGTGTATTCATTCTCCAGTCCTCCTAGATCCCAAACTTTGTTCTAGAGCTATTTACTAGCTCTTCCTTCAAAATATTTCATAGTCAACTGGAAGTTATTGTTGGTTGTCTACTTCCTTTCATTATATCTTCTCTTGGAATTCTTCTTCATAGGTTCCCACAACTCATTTATTTCACTATCCATCTCATCTTTATGCTTAGAAATGTTTCTCATTTGCAATTGGATCTTCTCTGTTATAAGAGTACCATGACTCTTATTCCACTCTTCTTCAACTTACATCTTCCAATAGATGCTTAAGACATTTAAATGCCTTCTCCTCTGCTTCTCTACAATAGGTTCAACTTCAGATTGCTCAATCTGAATTCACCCATACACAATTTAAACAAAATATAGAAAATCATTTGTTTATATGCATCATACATATAGTCTGCTACTTCTAGTGCTCCATTTTGTTCTTCTACAACCCGCTAGATATCCTTTTTTCTTTCATCCTTCTGACTATCTTTTGAGACAAACCTTTGTTGATATGTATTCTTCTCCTCAAAATGGAATAAAATTTCATTTGAAAGAGACAATATTGCCTTATCTTTCCTCAACTCTTCTTCCTCTATAGATATATATGTATAAACATAATTAGTTTCAGCAATTTCTAACCTGTATGAAGATGCTTACAGAAGCAGTCCATCTTCAAGATAATTTGTGATCTTCTCTTCTACATCCTTGCACTTATCCTAAAGATGTACCGCATATCACCGGTTCAAAATGTTGATCCAAAAACCCATGACATTGTGCATCCAGAATCATCTTCATACAATTTAACACACTATGGGAGCCTCCAACAATTTCTAGCTTATTAGATTCTCTAAGCACGTCTCTCTTCCTGCTTTTTCTTTGCAATATTTATGTATACTTCTTGAACCTGTGGATTGATAAACCAATCTTCTATAAAATCCAATTCTTCTTCACAACTCATGAGTGTTTCATCATAATGTATCTCTTATTCTTTGTCCTTCTTTTGGCTATTTTTATGGGCCAATTTTGTCCTTCTTTCTATTAGGGTTATAATCCGCCCTTGTCCAAATTGGTCAATTATGCCTAAATTATGAGTCTTTTCAGTCATTATTGAGTCAATAGTACCATTGGGTCCACATGGCCTAATTGGGCCACATGTACCAGTTACTAGAGTGTGGGGAACATTGATTGAGGCTAACTGCCATAGACTACACTTGCATGCATCAGTTTAGGTGCCTCCTAGACCAATCCCTACAATTTAGGAGCCACTAGGAGTGCTGGCACCAACCTCCTTCAGTTGATTTTAGTTGGTGACTAGTCATGAATCAGTTACATTAAGTTACACTCAGTTAGCACCAGTATTTGCATGACTGCATGTGGGAAGGTGCCTTTCCTCTCCTACCACAGCATGTAGACTAGTTTAACTGATTCTAATGGATTGAGCCCATGATTTAGACAACTGGAGTTAGCTAGTTAAGCTTTGATAATGATTTAGACACATCCAATTAACCATGTAGTTAGATTGATTCAATCAATTCGATTTTCCTCTCATGTATTCAAATTGATTGTTTATTAATACTAGTGTATTACATTGTAATAATTATCCATTTACTTTTTTTTATTAATGAAAGCATTATACAGCTACAACCCATTTTTTTGCATTGTTTCATGTCAATTATGAGTAAATTATTTGTGAGATCTATTTGTGAGTTTTGTCTTGGTTCATAGATTCTTGTGAGCTCAATTTTTATATGGTATCAGAGCCTCGGCAAGACAAGGAAATTCTTCTTCTACAGATTTCATGTTGGATCTATAAAGCAATTTGAGCAAAAAAAACTCAAAACATTCCAACTCTGCACCAGAAGCGGAGAGTTTACCACATAATTTCTGGAAGCCCAACCTCGTTAATAAAGCTTGCCTGATTGACTAAGACAAGTGTTATGCAAACTCCAAAATTGCAGGTTGTTTGACCTTACTTTGATTTTTTTGTGTAATTGCAAGTACAACTTCATTTGGCTTCGAAATTATCAGTTCCTCTTCTTACTCCATCCACAAGATATTCAGAATGGAAGTTGAAGATGATTTCATCTCTAAAGAGACAAGATCTCTATCAGGTGTCTATTGGACTTGGTAAAGAGTCTTATGAGAATGAGAATGACTGGCTAAATGACAGTGATAGAGATTTTGGAACAATGTGTTTGGCCCTTTCTCCAAGCTTGCGCTACCTTATTGGTTCTGCTGAATACCCAAAGGATCTCTGGACAAAATTGGATAGAAAATTTGGAAAGCACAATGAGGATCATAATAGAAATTTGGAGATCAAATCGAACACCACAGGAGTTCTTTATGCAAAATTATCAGCCCCTACTCTCTCTGATGAAGTTGTTCAAGATGAAGAAGAAGCAGATTCTTCCTCACAGACAATTCGAATTGAAGAAAGTCTCCTTGCAGTGACTCCTTCTCTTGTTGCTCCGGAATTTTATGATATCTATGATATCTCATATTATCATATGGTTGATCCATAAGAAGACATTCGAATCTCGAATATTGAATAAAAAATCTATTTCACTTCTATGAAAACATTCTCTAGTGATTCTCTTTTAAATTCTGTGCAAAATTTGCCAGTGATTGCTTAAGAAAGTGAAGAGGATTTCGATTTCTCTCCCTCTAATATTGTTGTTGGTGTGAAGATAAGTAATACCTTGGATATTTTGGAAATAATATCAGATTGTAGGAGTGATCCATTCACTCTTATTGATCTATACTTTCCAGCAAATTCCTACAGGATTGCATGCACCAATATTCAGAATTTTGAAGAAGGAGAAATTTGTGCATCTACCATCTTGGTGGACCACACTTTTGGATCTGATATGATCTTATTTGGATCTGATATGATCTTATTTGGATCTGATCTGATATTATTTGGTTCGAATTTTAATTTCCAAGAGCTTTCAATCATGCTTGTAGCTGGTCTCATCAATTTTGGTGTGACAAATCAAGTACTGCAAGTCTTCTTCAAATTTGTTGTTGGGGATTTTATGTTAGTTTCCTCTTATGAGGTTGCTGATATTGTATTTTTTGAATCATTGGTTATTTCAGAAGCTATATCATATTATGTAGCTCAATCATTCGCTCTCCACGGTCCTAGGGCTTCTCTACCTTTAATCACATGCTCATCTCCTCACAGAACTAGTAAAGAGGGAGACATTTTGCATCCTCCCAGACACATGCTCCTAAAACTTGGGGCTGATTTTACCTCACATGGTTTGATGTTCAAGGCTATAATATATTAGTTTCTTGGTTTTTCCTTAGATGGTTCTAATTCTCAAGCACTTTTGCTCTCTCACCAGTTGATTTCAGTTTCTCTACATGGGTCCAGTTTTCATTCAGCAGTTGTCTATATTTCTGATTTAGTTGAGCATGTTATTCTTCTTCCAAAGAGGAATATTCCTCCAGACATAATCATTTAGTTTGGATGGATAAGTTCACATGAAAGGCCCTAGGATACCCATGCATAGAAGAACAAGCCTGATCTTGATTCTACCTTCTTAGTTTGGGGGGGGGGGGGGCGTAATTTTCCCATGAGGTTTTTCCTTGTTTCCTTGTTTGTATTAAGAAGTTAATTTTGCATTTTAGTTGTAATGTGTGAGCTTTGGTCTTAGTTACTAGGGCCCACAGTTTTCCAAGTTAGCATTCAAGGGGGGTGTTAGGATTATAATCCTCCCGTGTCCAAATTGGTCAATTATGCCTAAATTATGAGTCTTTTCAGTCATTATTGAGTCACTAGTACCATTGGGTCCACATGGCCTAATTGGTCCAAATGTACCAGTTACTAGAGTGGCGTAATTGTGAAAAAAAATATTGTAAGAAATTGGCCTTACCATGGTAGGCTCTGCAACTAAAGTAGAATCCGTGTGGGGGGGGGGGTTTACTGATCGCCTTATATTTCAAGGGATCAACTTGAATCCACTGCTGGGAGACTATTAATATCAAAAGACGTCCGAACGGGATGCAAAAAACACACTTGAATGGGTTTTAGCAAATATATTGTAATGACAAAATCGTTAAAACACTATGTGCAGGTCTTTGAAATGATCATATCGTTGTTTGGATCATGCCGTGAGGATATTGAGGTAAGCCAAGATGATGTGGGCTAGATCATGACAAAATGTAGGACATGATGCACTGGAAAGTGATGCCAGCATTCTTTAACCCAAAGAAAATTATGTGGTAGTGAAGATCATTAGAGAACTGATGAAGATTGCGAGGGACCAATTCTTCTCTATCTATATCTTCAATGTCATCATGCAATTCATATTCTGCACAACAATTTTCAAATAGAAGATCTGCTGGATAAAATCTTTGATAATGATGATGAAAAACAGTATGAAACTCCTTCAAAGAATGAATGCTAGCAGTGGGAAGAGATTGACACCATTCACGACCATGTTCTTCTAAATAAAATACGAACATCTTGATTAAGACATCCTCATTTACAAAATCATGTTCAAGCATGCATTTATGAAAATTTAATAAGTGCTCACGAGGATGCTCATACTTGTTTCCTCCGAATCTAGGAAGATAGTCACCCCACTCAGTTATAGAAAGCACTGGATGTGGAAAACCAGCAATGTTTGAGAAATCACAGAAAGCATACCTCGCAGCCACAATGGCTTCCATGCTCATTGACATCTTGAATCAATGGAGTGGCCAACAAATCTTTCTTCCGTGGAGTCGCCGGTGAAAAATTGTAGTCTAAAATATTTTATGACTTTGTTCACCTCTCAAAATCAGATGAATAATGATATCCTAGGGAAGATATACTTCAGCTTCATCCCCAGCAATGGTGCCAAAGATGTTTGTGCTAGAAATTGTTCCTATACTACCACAAGAACAAGTTAACAGAATCTCAAACATAAATATAATAAAATTGGTTTTTAGGGTTTGGTTTATAGTTTTGGTTTAAAACTTCATCAGCAAGGACGAAAAACAATAACAAGCTAATACAGAACTGAATCATGCACAAGTTAGATAAACTAGGGATCAAACACATCCCAATAAGCCATAAAACATTACACGTGAAATACCAATTCCACCCATAGGCTACAAGCATTTGCATGAATAAAACCCTGAAACAAGAAATGAAATTATAGACTAAGCAATCAACCAGGTTAGAAATGAAACAGCATGACAGGTAAAAAGGCTTATCATTTTATATATAATAAAAAATAGTCATCCACTTACATAATAGTTATAAGTGCTAGCTTGAGATATCAAAGCTCCAAAAGCCTCTCCTTGAGTGAAAATTCGAACCATTGCACTATATGCCTCTCCTCCTTATATAATTACAAAGATATAATATGAAGTAGTTCCATATTCACTTCTTTAGGTCAAATTTGAAACTACTCAGCAGTTAGATTAACCAACTTTCAAAGATTAAAAACTAATTGGCTAAAAATAGCAAATCGGATTTCTGGGAAATTTGGTTAATTTCTGAAAAATGGGTCTCAAAGGAGCCTCCATATCTCTCAATTCGGGATACCTGTGCAAAACATGATAGATGTTTTTTTAAATGAGTCCGTTATGAACCAAAACCTCTCTTGGTTTTTAAAAATTCCCCTTCAATTGATCGGAATACGTGTTGGAAATTTGTGACTAAAACAAGGAATTATTAAATAATTCAAACCCTGAAAAATAGGCCACAAAGATGAATTCGAATCTCTCAAATGATAGCAGCTGTTACAAAACTAAGAGAGGTTTTTGTGAATGAGTCTGTTGTGGACAAAAATTTCTTTTGGTTTTCCATAATTCGTTTCCATTACCTCGTAATTGGCTCCCAATGGTAATGACAAAAACAGGAAAAATAGAGCTGCTACAGGAATCTCCTCATGAAAATATTTGACAAAGGACCCAAAAATGAGGGTTAGATTATAAAACAAAACTTGGAATAAACTTTATCATAATCTTTTTAGACCTTAAAGAATATATATTTACTAATAAGCCCAAAGAAAAACTTTAAAAACCAACAAAAATGAAATAACCAAATCATTAAAAGCATAAAATCAAACAAAAATGTACTTATTACCAAAAAACAACAAAACCAATTCAAAATTGAAAGGTAATAGAAAACCCAACTTTGAAAAATAAGACACATAATCTTAAGAACAAAATATAGTTATAACATCTAGCTCCTGCTGCAGGATGAAATCCTCCTTGTGAGGTTTCAAGAACCTGTAGACCTTGTGCCTTATTCATTGGGTGATGGAGTCATTTACCAAATCTCTGCAACTTTCTCAAACTCTGAACACATACCTTTGAAATGACAAAATACTACTACAAACCAGCACACTAAAAAGAATCTACATGCTCATATAGTGAGCTTATTCTGCTATTTACTCCTACTTCTAATCGGAGGAAACAACCCAATCAAGTGTAATCATACTTCCAGTGAAGCCAGGAAACCATTTGACTGAGAATCATAACTCCATGCATGCTATTGTTCGAGAAGACCCACAAAAGATGTGATAAATGCAATAAAGATTCTGTAGGCAGCTGATACTTATGACTGAAAATAGGAAGTATGCAAAAAGATGGAACATTAGAAACCTTTGAAAAATACAACTCCATCCAAGAAGCCATGGGATCATGAAATTCATGCAAAATTATTCCTTCATGTTGTTCAAAAAGAATGGACTGCAAATGGGTGTCTTCAATTCTCAATACTCCATGAGAAAATGCAATAAGAGAACAATATATAAAATCTTCGACTCTATTGAGGTTATTCTGTTTTATATCTTCCACTAACTCAAGCTGACTAATTTCTGAAGAGTGCTGCTCAACTAATGAGGACTGAAAGAATGGTTGTAGTATTTCTTTATATCCATAAAAAAAATGGCATATTTTCATAATGGTTTTGAGCAGTAAAGTTATCATGGCCATGGCTATTAGACACATCTAGTATTATATTCAAAGTATCTACAGTCTGGCTGCTACAATTTGAGAGTCAAAGCAATTCAGAACTTTTTCTTGTTCAATAAAAAGATTGGAATATAATTCACCTACAATCGGTTTCTACTGATCATGAAACTTCCGATCTAAAACTTCAATGTATTCATCATATTCATCATTAAAAGGATGATTTGAAAAACATTCGCATGATGTTCCTCATCATTATCATCTTTTTTATCTAGATTTGAAGTAAAGGGTACATAAAGAGAAAGAAAGTCCTCTTGGTGTTCCTCCTTGGAAATAGATGATCTCTAAAAATCTGGTTCTTCATGGTTGGCGCAATTTCCTTTTGTCTACAAATCTGAAAGTTGGGGATTTCCCTTACTGATTTCCATTGGCATTTGACCAAAAGACAACTGATCATTGTGTTTTGTATCTAAAGAAACCAAATCTTCAGGTTTATAATAATCAGAATTAATGATAATAAAAGAACCTTCAGCTTCTTCATTATTCACTTCTAGTTCATATTTATGGGAAAACCTATCATCTTGAAGATCATTAGAGAACTGATGAAGATTTTGAGGGACCAATTCTTCTCTATCTATATCTTCAATCTCATCATGCAATTCATATTCCTCACAACATATTTCAAATAGAAGATCTGCCGGATAAAATCTTTGATAATGATGACGAAAAACAGTATGAAACTCCTTCAAATAATGAATGCTAGCAGCGGGAAGAGATTGACCCCATTCACGAGCATGTTCTTCTAAAGAAAATATGAACATCTTGATTAAGAGATCCTCATGAACAAAATCATGTTCAAGCATGCATTTATGAAAATTTAATAAGTGCTCACGAGGATGCTCATACTTGTTTCCTCTGAATCTAGGAAGATAGTCACCTCACTCAGTTATAGAAAGCACTGGATGTGGAAAACCAGCAATATTTGAGAAATCACAGAAATTATATTCACAGCCACAATGGCTTCCATGCTCATTGACATCTTGAATCAATGGAGTGGCCAACAAATCTTTCTTCCGTGGAGTCTCCGGTGAAAAATTGTAGTCTAAAATATTGTATGACTTTGTTCACCTCTCAAAATTAGATGAATAATGATATCCCAGGGAAGATATACTTCAGCTTCATCCCCTGGCGCCAAATATTTTTGTGCTAGGAATTGTTCCTAGACTACCACAAGAACAAGCTAACACAATCTCAAACATAAATATAGTAAAATTGGTTTTTAGGGTTTGGTTTATAGTTTTGGTTTAAAACTTCATCGGCAAGGAGGAAAAACAATAAAAAGCTAATACAGAACTGAATCATGCACAAGTTAGATAAACTGGGGATCAAACACATCCTAATAAGCCATAAACATTACACATGAAATACTAACTCCACCCACAGGCTACAAGCATTTACATGAATAAAACCCTTAAACAAGAAATGAAATTGTAGACTGCGCAATCAACCAGATCAGAAATGAAACAACATGACAGGTAAAAAGGCTTATCAGTTTATATATAATCAAAAATAGTCATCCACTTACATAAGAGTTATAAGTGCTAGCTTGAGATACCAAAGCTCCAAAAGCCTCTCCTAGAGTGAAAATTCGAACCATTGCACTGTATTCCTCTCCTCCTTATATAATTACAAAGATCTAATATGAAGTAGTTCCATATTCACTTCTTTAGGTCGAATTTGAAACTAATCAGAAGTTACATTAACCAACTTTCAAAGATTAAAAACTAATTGGCTAAAAATAGCAAAATCAGATTTCTGGGAAATTTGGCGAATTTTTGAAAATGGGTCTCAAAGACGCTTCCATATCTCTCGATCTCAGATACCTGTGCAACAAATGAGAGAGGTTTTTTTAAATGAGTTTGTTATGAACAAAAAAATCTCTTGGTTTTTAAAAATTCCCCTTCAATTGATCGGAATACATGCTGTAAATTTGTGACTAAAACAGGAAATTACTAAATAATTCAAACCTTGAAAAATAGGCCACAAATATGAATTTGAATCTATCAAACGATAATGTATGTTGCAAACATGAGAGAGGTTTTTGTGAATTATTCTGTTTTGGACAAAAACCTCTTTTTGTTTTCTATAATTCATTTCCATCACCGCATAATCTGCTCTCAATGGAAATGACAAAAACAGGAAAAACAAAGCTGCCACATGAATCTCCTCATGAAAATATTTGACAAAGGACTAAAAAATGAGGGTTATATTATAAAGAAAAACTTGGAATAAAATTTATCATAAGCTTTTCAGACCTTAAATAATATATGTTTTCCAATAATCCCAAAGAAAAACTTTAAAAACCAACAAAAATGAAATAACCAAATCATTAAAAGCATAATATCAAACAAAAATGTACTTATTACCAAAAAACCTCAAAACCATCTCAAAATTGAAAGGTAGTAGAAAAATCAACTTTGAAAAATAAGACACATAATCTTAAGAACAAAATCTAGTTATAACAGGATCTACAAAGGTTTTCCTGAAGGGACTAAAGTCTCTTCAAGGACAGGTGAGTTTTCAACATTGGTGCACCCTTTAGCAAGAGTTTGTAGGTTAACTAATGTCGATTTCATATGGATGTTTTGGAAATATACATCATATGGGGTGTGAGAATCAAGATGTTGGGTCACCACCCCCTGGTTGGGAAAGGATTGTTGCAAAATAGCTTGTTGGGGTTGTTATGCAGGAGGCACTTGAGGAGAGTTTGCAGGTGTCTACTTCTTGTTTCCCAATGTCTGCTAACAATCAGGGATAAGCGGACAATGGTGAGTGTAGTGACCATACTCACCACATATTGAGAAAGGGTAGTTTTTCCTTAAGTTGGCATTCTTTCCTTGATTAGGGGGTATTTATGTCTTGTGTCGGTTGGTTCCCCTATTTTTTATTCTATTGGGGAGCTTGGTTACCCCCTTGTCCCTATTGTTGGGATTGTCTCTTCTTTCACTTTTTCTTCCCTTGATTCTAGGGTTTTGGGGATTGGAAATATTTAGCCGCTAAAATTGTTGATTTTTTTGTTGCATAGAGGGTTGAACAAAGTTTTCTCCCATATGAGGCATGGGTGCCACACTAGTAGGGCATGGGTATAGGTAATAGGGATTATATCCCGAAGGTGAGATATATGTTGGTTGTGTTGCATATGATGGCGATGTTGACACATGTGGTGTCATTTGTGGTTGAGGAACCGATGGTACTTGGCTTGTACTTGATTAAACATGGTTGTACGTTCCATACTAAGGTTGTCCAAATGGAGGATTTGGTACACTAGGAGTGGGAGCTGACACAACGTAGATAGGTGGATACTGTGTCTCCAATGGTGATGGTGAGATATTTATTTGAGGGGTAAATTTACCTTGGGAGAAAATGGACATAATAATCCCATCTGCAGAATGTGGAATCCCTACAACCGGAGGATATAATGATCAATTCCAAGGGGCATCTGATAGTACAATGTACAAATACCCTGATTGGGCGTATACGAGGTCAAAGTGTTAGGCTTTGAGAATCACTTCTTCCTCACTTTATGGCATTGAGGCAGCCACATCCTTTACGATAGCTGGTTGCAGTGATTTGAGAAACCAGTCCAAAAGGAAGTGAGATTGAATGTCAATGTTGTAGAAGATGCGATGGAAATGTCATTCATGGATATGGTTCGCTATGTGTGTTGTCGTGTTTTGTCGAAACTTTGTGAGAATTTCAAGGCCAAGATCATGTCTTATTGGCAACTGAAAATATGATTGGAAGGACGTGGCAATGGTATCAAATCTAGTATGAGAGCCTCTTGCCAAATTTACATACAAATTCACAGTTGTACCAATTAGGGTTCTTTGGAGGAGATGGAGGTAGACCAAATATTCCACTATGATGTTAGAGGAACACCATAGGTGGAAAGACATAATATGGTTGGAAGGATAATCTCCTTGTTTCCATTCAAATTTAGGGATATCTGAAGGTAGATTTTTCGGCATATATGGTCAATTGAGATTATGAGCTATGGGAACATTTACTATTTTGGATAGGTCAGGGAGTTTCAGACTTGCCATGAATGGTAAGGTAGATTGGGGTCCTCCATATTATTACGAATGTTGCTTCCTCAAGGGGGAGATCTTGGAAAATGTGGCGGCAATCTTTGTCTTCTAGGTGAATATGAATATGTAGTGTGTCTTCCTCCCGATGGGGGAGATGAAGGTGGTATATTCCCTCATGGGGGAGTAATAAATGGTTAAACTCTTCCAGAAAATGAGGAAGGGAAAGGTTCAACACTATATTTGAGTCCAGAGAGTGAATCAAGCAAGGTCTATCCTCTTCTATAAGACCCAATCAATGTGGCCTGGGAGCGGCCTCGACTTGGTGATCTCCCTCATGTGCCATGGGGAGATAAATGAAAAACACCCCTCGAGAGACGGGAGAGGTCTTAAAGTCTACGGAACTGCCTTAGGGGTGGTTTTGTTCCTCAATGGTGGAAGTCTAGTTTTCAAGTGAGAGTCATGGGTGATGAAATAAACACAATGTAGACAAATACAAAAATTATACCAACCACAATAGATCCAATATGATGCAAGATGTGAGTGATATGTGAAAATATGGATTCTTGCAATGGTGTCAACATGTTGGTTATTTTTAAATCATGATTTTAATGAGATTGTATTTAGAAAAGAACAACAAGCATAAATTCCCTAAAAAGACCTAATGTCCTTCCTCTCAATTGTAGCTGGGCCTCCCAAAAGTACAATTGATGGCGATAATGGAATCCATGCAACAGTCGACTAGTGGAGGTAACAAATGTCCAGTTATACCAATGATGGGGCGAGTGTTCCAATTGAGAATACTTGGAAACACCCCCCAATGGAAATATCTAACTTTAAGAATCACTTTCACTCCCAAGTGTTCCTTGGCGGTATCCTAAGTTTGGCCACATTAGCTACCTTGCATCAAGTGTGGATCAACATTTAGGCCTAGGCATCGTCTCCCTAACAACAAGGTGAGTTCCTTGTAGGGGAGAGAAAGGAAATTGTACCTCCGCTTTTATCTCCTTGGGTGTCAGTAAATGTATATGATATGGGATCTCTTTGAACACTTGCTTATAGCAGGATTTAAAATCACCCCAGAAGATAACAATTCTATGTTTCAAAAATATGCTTATTGAAACTAAATTGATGGTCATTGCTTGGATGTTTAGCCCAATCATCCAACCAAGATAAGAATTTATTTTTTGACCTTCTATGGAGGATTTTAGTTGGTGAGCATTTTATAATGGTTGTTTATTAAGGATTTTGTTGTGAATTTAAATTAGTGTATATTTCACACTCTACTTCCTTTCTAATTCATAGAAATCATGAAGAGCATACTCGGTTGGAAATATTATTTAGGTCCCTTAGTGTGTGCTAGTGGGAATACACATGTGATAAAAGAAAATAGTATTGTTGCTATTAAGTGAAGTGCTCAAAACAAAATGATAGAAATTGTAAGTTGATCTTTAAAAATACTAACGATACTTGCAAAAATAATTTCTAAGTGTGCATACTTGGGAAGGAAAGGGATTTAGGTCCTTGCTTGTGTGCACAAAGTGGATGCTACACTACGTAAATTAAGGATGTTAAAGAAAAATTAAAAACCATATGATGTCTCGAATACTAGTGGAAACAATGAGGTCCTTGGGGAGCCTTAAAGTTGGTTACCTAAGTTAATTTCGAGGGGGTATGACCCCTTTACTCCCTACTCTTAGTCTAGGTGGGATAATTACTAAAGAAACAAGTAACCATTGTTAGATAATTAATTCCTAGTTCATTACTAAGCAGCTAGTGGGTTGCATATTGTTGTGCAAAGAGATACAAATAAAATAAATGAGAAACAACATAGAGATGCAATTTACAGTCGCGTTGCAGCATGACAAAAACATTCATTGGTGCATTGTCATTCAAGATCAATGAATAAAAGTAGCATTGTTTCGTGACACAAAATCTGCATGGGTGGAAGAATGTGAAAACACGTTGTCAATGCGTCTGTCAAAGTTTAAAGCGCGTGGAAGCACTCTAAAAACAATGGAAACCGTGCTACTGTGAAAAAATCTTGACACAGCCAAATTTATAAAATGAGATGGATGGCCCTCTTCACTTGCAACACAACAAATACCAAAAATTAACCACACTAAAAACAACAACCTAAACAAAGAGAAATGAACAAAAATGAAGTGGAATCACCATTTATATTGTTGTGGGAAATAATGCACAAGAGTGCTTCCCACTTTGGGATGGGGCTAGGAATTGCAGGCTGTAGAAAGGCCTTAGTATTTGGAGACCCTTTTGGTGGGAATGGTTGGATGACCCCAAGTAATCATGTAATAGATTGTTAGAGGGAAACAAAACAAAATTGATAAAATGATAACAAAACTTTAAAAAAATAGCAAAGGGGGAGAGGATGCAAACTCTGACAGTCAATGTGAACCAAACCAGTTGTATATTTCCCAATGGTCAATATATTACAACACCTTGGAGAGGTTAGTTCCAAATGGAGGAAAACACTCTTCCTAAGGGAGGCCTTTCTTGTCCAACAAATATTTGAAGTGTGGTTAATGAACCAATGTATGAGAAGAGCAATTTTCCCTTGAGGGAAGGAAGCAAGGTAGCTTTGTAAATACTTTTCAAGAGGGAAGAGTTGAGCGAAGGGGAAGCTCAATCCAGCAGCAAAACTTTGCTCAAAAATATTCTCACAATAAGCACACCCATGGAATTTGTTTATAGGATAACAGGTGGCAAAGAAATGACAAGATCATAGTGTGAACCCATTGATTCATGTTTTGGCTCCAAAGTACACCAAGAGGCCATTTAAGGAAACCAAGTGTCTGAGAGGAACAATTCAAATTCAAATGGGTAACTGGAGCTTTCATGAGCCATCAATGCACCACTAGTGGGTGAGATCCCGCCGTTTGTTTCATATGCATATATCTTAAGGGAATTTCGCAATGTAGCATGGGTTTTATTCTAGAAGTGCGCATTGTAGCATGTGTAACCATAGATTAATTTGTGCAGTTGTGTATTTTGAATGTCTAGGGGACATATTGGACTCAATATACTCTTTGGACCTTATGAATATGTCTTTGGTAGTGTGCATGTTGTATGTTGATGAGATTTACCATGTGAATCGTGGAATTGTCACAAGTGTGCGAGTTTTTTTATAACAACAATGATGAAGATGATGATGATGTTCATGAAAATGATGAATATGATAATGATGATGATGATGATGATGATGATGATGATGATGGAGACTGTGATGATGCCAATGATGATAATGATGATGAAGAAGGCGATGATCAAGATGACAATCAAGATTATGACGGCGATGATTCAACATATGCGATGATGATGACGACGACAATGATCATGTTGATGATAACGATGATGTTGATGAAGATGACAAAGATGATGATAATGGTGTTGATGATCATGATCATGATCATGATGGATATTGTGATGATGCTAATGATTATAATGATGATGATCAAGATGAAAATCAAGATGATGATGATTATGATGGCGAAAATGATTGCCATGACGACGACGATGATGGTGATGATTATGATGATGGTGAAAACAATGAAAACAACAACGATGATGATGATGATGTTGACGATGATGATGACGAGGATGGTGATGATGATGATTATGACAATGATGATCATCATCGTTGTCTTCCTCATTGTCGTCATCACGACATTGATAACAAAGTTGACGACGATGATGATGATGATAAGGATGATGATGAAGATGAAGATGATGATGATGTTCATCACAACACCGATGACGAATATGATGACAATTATGATGATAAAGATGATGATGATGATGTCGTTAATGAATATGATGACAATGATGAGGATCAGGATGTGGATGATGACAACTATGATGAGGATGATGATGATGGAGATGAAAAAGATCATGAAGATCATGATGTTTTTCATGATTAAATTAATGACAAACACGATGTTATTGATGATCATGACGACAACAATGAAATCAATTAAAATAAGACTTAACATGTGACATAGAAATTGGCATAAAACATAAAAACACATCATTAACCCATATAATTCAATACTTCTATCAATAAATCATTTAAATGTTATAATTACATAACTCATACATTTTAATATCATTAATATTCTTATTCATCCAAATCCACATATGTACCATCTGATTCAAAATCAATATTGAAAGTATTGGTGACCATATCGTTGTTGTCATCGACATAATTATTAATAATATCATTGTTAATATGATCATCGAGAACATTGTATCCTACAAATTGTTCAAATTCTTTGAATTCTATGCTTGGTACATCAACCTGCTCCTCTGCGTCATCTTCTTCTTCAATATCATCTTCTTTCACTACACTATACTTTACCAACATTCCTCTTGGATCATATATAACAATGTATGAATGACTTGCTTTACCTAGAACCTCTGATTAAAAGTCCCATTTGCATTGGATTGGAAGAACATAGTTATTTATTCCCGGCTCAATTTTACTTGTATTAACCATGGTAAATCCATTAGCATGTTGAATGATATATCTCTCATGAATATCATGTTCATTCATTCATAACCTAAAACATTTGACGACAAACAACTCTATTTGGAAGGATTTAAAGTCACACTCAAGTATATCATCCAAATACCTATAGTATTTATTATCAAATACTTCTGGATGTCTATCAATCCTAGAGGAAACATTAGTGACCTGGAAAAATATAGGTATCCCACAATCATAAGATTTCCTTTTTCATCCAACTTTTTGATGCAAAATTTATGACCATTGCACCCCATATCCTTGTGGTGTTTCAATTGCAATATGGGAGACACGTAAAAAATGCATTGTCAATTAATAAACATCCATATACTTGAGAAGTATCCAAAGAAAGAAAGCGTACCATACACATTAATGTAATAAAAATAACTAAATATTAGGGGTGAATATGCTTGTATGTTTATCGTTTAAACCATAAGCTAAATCAATTTCCCTCTACTTAAGATTGGTAGCTTCATTATGATGATCTCATTTAACCAATGTAGCCACCCATTCACATGATAACCTACCATAACATTGTATGCACCGTTCAATCCATACCTTCATCCAATCTATATTTTTGTAATGTATAAATGTAGTGCATCCCACTCTCAACCAACTGTATGAAAAAAAGTCACCAATAATTAGTTACCATGGTAAAGCTTTATAATTGATGGAATAATAAAAATCAAATAAGCACATTATACATAAAACTGAAAAGTTAAATGTATTATAAATCTCCACCATCTAATTATCTTTCATTGTCCTCATTACACCTTTTCCCAATAGGTACTCCCCTTTGAATCTTGATAGAGTTCACATCCCAAATGTGATCCACTTGAATATTTGTTGCTAATTAGGAATATAATTACTAATATACACCATGGATCGATATACCATATATCCCTCCACCATAAAACCCTCAGAACATGCTCTTTGTCTAACTGAAGCCTTCAATGATTTCAAGTGCCTCTCCACCGTTCACATTGACCTTATGTGTATGGGTCCACACATTTCAATCTTCCCAACTCGGTGTATGAGGTAGTTTTCTTATGCATTGAAAAATGTTGGAAGTTGTAATATCCACTTCTTTACCCCTACACTTGTAACTGAAAGTGTAATTGTGTGCCTTAGTGGATTCATTCCCAACTCGGGGGTGGCCTCTCGGCGGATGGAATGAACACCTCTTGGGGGTTTCCCTACCCTTTGCAAGTAAATGAATAGTATTATGTGTTAAGAGGAATTATTATTAATGTGTTTCAATGGATATAAGAAGGTAATGGAGAGTAGTGGTTAATTCTTGTAAAGAAACATTTAATGATAGTTTACTATGAATAAAATATATCTTCTATAAAAAATTGAAATCAAGTATTCTTGGTGGTAATAGTTTCCTACGAGATGCCCCATCTTGAAAAGAGAAAGAGATGAATAAGTATTAATAAATGCATGTGTTTAAGGTATTAATATATGGTCCCTCTTTTGGATAGGATGACTTCAAAGAAAGTATTGGTTAGGTTTCTACTTAGTGATGGATTAAAGACATTGGTTTGATAACATACTGATACTCTAGGATATATGAGAGTTACCTCACAACAATCAAATATATGTGCATCAATATTATAAATACCTTCATGATGTACAGTCAAATATGTTATAGAACTAGGAGTCAAAGTTTCCCTTAAAATGGTCAGCATTTATATTGATTACTCTAGGGATGTTTAATATGTTTGGGAATTAATAATAGAGTTGGAATTACCTAGGCATATGAAGATATGTATGTGATATAGGTATCCTTTCATAATAAAGAAATTTTCTTAGTAGAATCCTATTGAAGAATGAAAGGGGATAGATCTATTAATTAATATCTCATGGAATGGATAATTATTTGTTTACAAGTATGTGCACACACACACACACACATGAAGGGATTATTTAAAAAAATGAATGAAATCTTCATAATATTATGTACTATTAAAGTGCAATGGAATGTTACATACCACAAAAATGTGTTAGCCCTAGGGAATCATGAATTGTCCATTCAAGTATTATGTGGAAATTAAACTCCTTTTTTCCTATTGGTCTAGACACATCATACATAGTGATCACATCCCATACCTTTAATAGATCGCTGATAAGAGGCTCGATATATACATTCATATATTTAATTTGGTAATTACCTAATTGTTTGAAAATACACATAAGTATTACCATATGTATATATAAGTAAATAAATAGATATAGGATAGTAAGAAACAAACAAAATAAATGAAATGTTACATTTAAAAAATTATTATAAACAAATAACTGGAACAATCATTGCCAACATTATGTGCTCTCTCTCTATTGACATCTATGGAGGAATTTTATTATTAATAACAAAAATTAGCCACACTGAGTAAATAGACCTGAGCTCTCCAAATGGATTGACACCATCAGTTACCAATGAAAGGCTAACATTACGAGGTTTTTCTTTAAAAACTGGCCATTTTTTCTCATTGTTCCTAAATGCATAATCATCTACAGGAATTCCAAGAACACCATCTCCACTTATGTTATGTGCATGGTAATCCATAAATTGTTCTATGCTTTGGAACATGAATAGTCACTACAAAAGTGGAATTATAGGAATATGACAAAGAACCTTGTGAGACACCTATTTTTTTACTTGATCAGTTCAATATTAGTTGATATGACATTGTGAGCATTCTATTTTCGATGCATATTGTCCATAATATATAATTTAATCATAAGGACATGCATCAATAACTTGATATTCCATTCCAATATCTTTCATACTGACATATATATCTCAGTATGTGCGAGGTAAAATATTTGACGGCGGTAATAAAAGTTCACCTAACAATCCACATGAACAAAAAATAAAAACTAGTTAATGTAAAAATTGTTAATCGTAAATATTTCATCCTTATTTTACACATTAAATAACATTTAAATTAAAGGGTAAAATTAAACCTTTATGTATCTCTGATGAACCATATCATACCTTAGGATCTCTGTGAGACATGTGTTTGACAAACCATTCAAAACCTTTAAGTTCACCAACAATAATGTAGCAAAGATCATATTTATTCTTGATCCTTCATAAAGGGGTTCTCGTGCCTTCTCAAGCCGAAGTACATCATGAATATCATCAAAGTTGTCATGATCCATTTGAGCCAATGTGTCTTGGATCAATGTATTTGTCCCATAATATTCAACTACGTTATTATTTTCATCTTCTTCCATAGGATCATTAACTTGATCTTCCATATTCGCTCCATGTTCCTCAACTTGTACAACATCATGTGTGCTACTACTTAGCAGAATTCGACCTCTAGAATAGTCAAGTTATACCAATTCAAGCATATTCCAGTTGACCTTATAGTCAACCAAGCAAACAATCTCAATGATAAGAAAACAACATAACACAAGGGCTTCCTCCAAGGATTATTCAATCAATATCTTTAAGGTCCAATAAACAAAAAATGTAAATATTTTCTCATTCAATCCTTAGTTGGTTAAATTCCAAATAGACTTGTGGGTGCATCCACGGAGGTGGGTTACAATTTTTGGCAAGGCGATTTCGGAAAAAATGAAAAATCATACCTCGATCGAGCTTTTATTAAACCCTCGATCGAGGTCTTAACACCTCGATCGAGGGTTTGTCGGAACCTCGATCGAGCTTTTGATAAACCCTCAATCAAGAGTTTAGACCTCGATCGAGGGTTAAAAAATAGCTTGATCAAGGGTTAAAACAGACCTCGATCGACCATTTTTAATCTTCTATAAATAGGCAACAAACCCATAATTTAATTCACTTTGTTTGTTGGATAGAAAATGGTCATATATATTCATTTGTCGATGTGGGTTGTAGAGTAATTGGGTTAAAGATGTGATTGATCACATGTATGACTCTAATCAATCACATCTATAACACCAACTACTTTATGACTAATATCTATTCATAAAATATAGAGGAAGTGGAAGTAGTAATGAGGTTACTCATTTTTTCTTCAGGGTATGTATTATTACCCGCAAGTATATCATTCTTCTAGTCGAAATCATGTTTTATTAAATTTTATTATCATATAATTCTATGTTTTAGAGACCTTGATCGAACCAATACCTTGATATTGACATTGTATTTCCATATGCATTGAATGTAAAGTTTCATTTAATGAAGTCTTCCAAAATATGCTTGGACATCTTGTATTTTGAATCCCCATTTGAATTCATGTCATTGAACATTTTCAATTCTTGTCGAAATGAGAATTAATATCGTGTTTAGTTTCCATACTTTTCGTTTTTCAGATCTCACAGTCGTCATAACACCTTTTCTTTTATTTATTTTCTTCCCCTCTTACCATTATGAAACACCAAAACAATTAGTCACGTGTTATTGATGTAAATTCTAATGTCATTCAATAATTTACTATCAAAATTAACTGCAAATGTGTGGGACAAAAACAATTTTGAAGAGTCAACAATGGACATTGATATAACCCAAGGAAATGAGGTCATATTTTTTTTTCATGCTCACATTTTCATTTCTCTAAAGGTACTAAAAATACTTTGCTCCTTCGTATATAATTTTTAATTTTAAAAAACTACAATTATGTGATATGACTCTGAATGTAACACTAATTTTTATCTTAATCGTTATGTTCTATTCCACCCTAGGCTCTAGGCTTTAAATATATGTCCCGAATATCTATACCATAGGTAGATCATAGTCCTGAGAATCCAGGTTGAGTGGACACAACTCGCCTAAGTTCAGCTCATCAACTGAATTGCATGCATCATTGCTCTCATTGGTTCAATGCAAAAACAATACTATGACAATGATGCATGCAATTCAGTTGATGAGTTGAACTTAGACGAGTTGTGTCCACTCGCCCTGGATTCTCAGGAATACGATCTACCTATGGTATAGGTCCTCGGGTTAGATATTTAAAGCTCAGAGCCTAGGGTGGAATAGAACATGACGATTAAGATAAAAATTAGTGTAAATTCAAAGTCATATCACATAATTGTAGTATTTTAAAATTAAAAATTATATGCATAGCAAAGTCTTTTTAGTATTTAAAACATTTCCCTACATTTTTGTACTACATTGTATACACATTGGATATATTGCTGATAGGAATCAAATGATGTTGAAATTCCTTACCAACCACTGGTGACAAAAACAATCTAGATGTTGAATTCTAATGAAAACACACCATGATACTACTTGAATATAAGCATTAAAAAAAATTAAATGCATGTAGTTACAAACTCTAAAATTATTGTTAAAGCCCCAAAATAAATCCCTGGCATCACCATTAAGGTTTCACAACTATTCGTTAAATTTTTGAGTTATCGTGCTAGGATGCATTGAAGGGCTTATTGTATCTACATCATGGTCATTTTGCTACAAACAATAGTTTGTCCACTTGGTCATTGCACACAATATTCATAATTAATGCCATCTATAGTGTTGTTTAAATCCATGTCCCTTTTCAACATAGAGTTCAATGTTTTTGTCAATATCTTTGGTCCAGAAAAAATTTAAACTTCATTAAATTTAGTTATAAGGAGGGTCACAAGGTCGCATATATGGGGCACAACATATTATTATCACTATGAAAAAACCTTTTTTATGAGTTGAGCGAGTTGGCATGTCATGTTTATTTCATGAGTGTTATCCATTTGCTATATTCTTAATGTACTCGTGTCTAGATGAAACAGATTGGTAATAGGTTATAATTGTCAATTATGTTTATGTACACATTTATCTATACAATGATGGAATTATAATTATATGTTCTAGGTGAACCATGGAAAGATTTTTCTTGTTCCCTAAACTTTGATGCCTCTTTCATAGTTTCAAAAAACTAAATCTAAAAAACAAAGGACAACTTCCCTTGTTACTAGTATATTTCACTATGGTAATAAGTATTATATTATTGCTCCTTCAATTCTTCTTCTTATGCATTTATATTCTTATCATTTATTCGGATATGAAAAATAAAAATAAAAATAAAAATAAAATATTTATATTTATTACAATATTGAGAATAAGTATCATTCTTATTCTTTTTTATTTTATATTTCATTATTTTTTATTTTTTATTTTTTCACTTATGTTTTTTTTTTTAATTTTTACATTTACCATCTTTAAAAAATTATAATTTCTCATTTTCCCTTTATGCTTTTGTAATTTTTATTTTAAATTTTCTTAGATGGGTCCTTGAAACCCATTTCTAAAATGTCCTACATGAACATAATATTATATATAATACATATAAGCTAAAGCTTATATCCCGAAAAAATATGCTAGTATATTGGAAGTCATGTACAAAGCTTTTTTTCAAGTGTTTAAGAGTAGCTCGATCAAGGGTTTAATAAAACCTCGATCGAGGTTCCGAAAAACCCTCGATTGAGCTTAATACCTCGATCGAGGGCTTGAAAAACAGATATTTAGCCCTCTTTCAAGAAAATCAATGTTTCTCTATGTCTTCTAGGGGTGTAAACCATGCCATTCATGGCACACAACTGAGCGGTGTTCATACCGATAGATTCATCACCGAATCCTCTATCCATTGAGATATCATGCATGTGTTTTGGCATTCATATGGGTTTTTCTTTAATTAGTTCTAAAACTTACACTTAGAAAACCAGACAACAACTTCGAAGTAGCTCAAAGAAAAATACGCAGGGTAAAATATACACATCCAAAAATTTCGTAAAAATGTACAGCCCACACATCGGCGTGTCCTCTTCAAAAGGGTGTCTTTGGTTTTTCAATTTTTGAAAACAGTGAAAAAAAAGCTGGATGGACACACATGCCTATAAAATGATGTTGAAATCATATGTGGTCACTTTCAAAAAATAATAAATAATTGTATATTGTGAAATAAATTAACAAAAAAATATGCAAACCACAGCGCATTATGTGTAGATCATGCTAGATCATGCTCATATATATATATTATTAATATAAGATTGAATTATTAGGGTTGGACATGAGCCACTTATTAACTTCTTCAAATTTTTAAGGTCACACAATTCATTAAAAGCAAAATTTCACACATTAAATGACATCGGAATATTTTTTTTTAAATATCATTGGGAAGCAAACATAATATTCTACAATTTGTTTTTTTTACTACAAGTTGAAATTCACATGGCATATATCCGTTTCGAGGGATTCTATCTAGCACATGAGTAAAAAATCAGGTTTTCATCGCCAAATTTGGCCAAAATGTGTTACCCACCTTCATGGAATCACCCTTGTAGTCAATGGACTGATAATTCAATCACTCAAAGGAACTCATTCAAGGGACAATCCAAGTGCTATTTGTTCAAACAAACATCAATTGATGCTCAGACGACAACCTTCACAAATTCATCAAGTCATTCATTTGGTTGAACCCTTTAGTCGATGGATTCATAAGTTGATGTACCTTAGAAATTTTGCGTCATAACAATGTTATGACATCATAAGTATGGAAAAATAAGACTCAAGAGATTTTGTAATAACCCTAGTGTGTTAAACCCCTAGACATATGTGTTATGTTTTTATTGTGGTTATCGGGGCACTAGGTGCTTGGATTATGGACTTTGGACATTATTAATATTATTATTATTATTATTATTTAATTAATAACTAGCTCAACATGGACAACTAACGAGAATGGTGGATCATGGATTCCACATGTGAGGGGGTTGGGGACTAGAAGTTGTGGCTCTCCCTAACAACACTCTGTGTTTCCTATTTTTTATTATTTTAGCCTATGTTGGTACTATTGAGCCTAATTCATTATTTAGTGGGCCTTCCTTGGTGAATGTACCCTCCTTGGTGCTTGGGTGGATCCCACTTGTTGAATGTGCCCCTTTGGTGGTTTTGTAACTCCTTTTTGGAGGTTACACTTGGTTTTGTAACCCCCACTTTCACAAGTGCACCCTCACTAACTATTTTTAGCCGATACATTTGAAAAGTTTAACTCCTTCTTCATTATGACATCATTTGTTATTTCAGGAAGGAATCTCCTTGCTTGTGTAACTTCCTCTCCACCTATTCGAGTCCCTCCCTCATGATTGAGTGGTACACACACTAATTCAATTTGGTTTGGGTGGTATGGAGTGTCTTCTCTTTGGAATTCGAGTTATCCTTAGTGGGAATTCAAATTGGTCATCTAATAAATTCTAGTAATTAGTGTGGTTCTCTCCAGTTAACGTAGTTCAGTCCTTAACCAGTGGATTCAAATTTCTATAAAGGGATTCAACTTGGCTCTCTTTGGCCCTTTTTAGCTTGTTATGCTTTCTCTCTTGGATAATTTGAATGCCTATGGATGGATTCAAATTTATTGAAGAAGGATTGAAGGCCTTGTAAGGAGGTATGAAGACTGATTTATGCCATATTGCAGTCTGGGTAGATTGAACACCGAAGTACCTCAAGGACCATTACTTATATTTACTTTGGTCTTGCATGTGAATCCCAACTGTGGATGGTGATATCCCAAAGGACTGTAGTGAAGGGAATATCATTACACCTAGTAGTGAAGATGTAGAGAATGTAACTAGTGAGGGAATATGTTGAGATTTATGAGGTTATAGCTTGGTGTTTTTGTGAAGGGAGAAACCATATGTCCTAGTTTACCAATTTCTAAGCATTTTTGGGTCATGATACCACTCCCATTGAATTTGGAGTGGTTTTTCCATTGATGAACACTTTTTATTTCACGGAAAAAGGTTTTTGTTTGACTAAGATGCAATTTTTTTGTGTGGTAGTGTTTACAAGATTGAGGTTGAGCACACCTTGTTATTTTGAGAGACCCTTATCATGTCGATCCATGGCCTCAACTTGGGGGTGACATGAATGTTGAAAGATGTTGAACACGGATTTTCTAAGTCACGGTGGAATATTGTCCAGTTGAATCTAGTTTCCCCATATTAAGATAAGTTATTCATTATTTATTTATTTACCGTAAAGTTTCTACTATATATGTGTTTATCGAATCCGATCGGTATCTCTATTATATGGTTTTACATGACAACCAATAGATCTAATATATATGTTTTTCATATGAATTTATATTATATCTTTTCATATCTAATATTTGTTCATTAATAATTGGTTGGAAGTTAGTGTCGTAATTCCAATTTATTTAGTGTTGTAAAATGGATTTTTCAAGTGCTACAAATATGATTTACTTGGTGTTGTAAATCCACTTTTTGTAATTACTGTAGATATTAGTTTAGGTGGTTTAAGTGGTTGATGTTAACATGTATAAGCTATGTATCTTAATGTTTAACTGCATGTGCATGGATTACTCAGATCTGGTTAATTTCCTTGATTGCATTACCTTGCATAGTTTTGCTGGGGAATGATCTGATTTTGTTGGTTGTATGACATGTTGTCATATCCTTATATCACCTTGTTCCACTATGCATTATTTAATTTCAGCCTCTCCCCTTAATATTTAGGTGATGTATCCTCCAAGCATTATTCAATCAATATCATTAAGGTCCAATACATAGAAAATGTAAATATTTTGTCATTCAATTCTTAGTTGGATAAATATCAAATATAATTGTAGCCAATGGCCCAATAAGTTGATCACCCAAAGGAAAAGAATCAATGGACAATCCAAGTTCATCAAGTTAGCCATCTAGTCGAACCCTCTATTTGATGGACTTAGAAGTCTATGTGCTTTAGAATTTAACATCATAACAATGTTATCACATCATAATTATGGAAAAATAGAACTCAAGATATTTCCAAATACAATTATATATAGGGCACGCCACAATTCACCATTCTTTCGAGAAAAACAATCCACTCAATGGTTGCATCTTCATGCCCATAGAAGTTTGCTCACCCAAATCGGTGAGCATTCTAGATGTTCCAAAAGCAATGTGTCGAACCTGAAATACCCAAATAATTAATATTGTGCAGAAATTAGGGTATGATGGTCGAATTCATTGATTGACAAATTTCCTTAACCTAACAAAAAATTATGGCTCATCAAATCAATAAAATCTACTAGAACTTATTCACTCTGCAAAATCCTTAATCATGAAACGACCAGCTCTCATACCATGTTGAGATAGCGAAACAAATAGTAGGAGAGAACATAGATGTAGTGTCCATCTGTTAGACAGGGGAACTTAAGTTCTTATCATTTCCTATTTGTATCTATCTAGCTCCTAAAGAGTTGTTTTGTCAAAAAAATAATAAAAATTATGTAATGTAAGTTCTCATAGCATGGAATTTCCATTCAGTTCATAATTCTAACAGCATTAGAAATAAAATAAAATGTAGTTTTCCCTTCAGTTTTTTAGTATTGAAATTTAGAGAGTTTTGATTAAGTAGAATACCTGGGTTTTTTTGTAGATTGGAGTAGGCTTCCTTAGGCTCATGTAGTTGCTCCTCGTTGGAAAACCTTAGCAGCCAAAATAGATAAACCACCCTGTCAACCACCTCGTTGTGTTGTCCCTAGGAAATCGACAAATTTCCTAGCCCTAGAGCCCACAATCCGATAATCTGAATAACATCCATCCATAGTTTAGGATACCTCCATCCATAGTTCAATTTCCCTTCCTGCTTTGAGTTTCCCACCTCCTCAATCCCCGACTTAACCCCCTCCTCGGTATGCCTACTTTCTTCTCCAAATTCTCTGTCCTGTTCTTTTCCCCATAAATCCTCCCAAAAAAAACAACCCCCTTCTCCTTCGTGAGACCTACCCTTATACCCATTCTCCTCCTCCTTTCTTCATCCTTACTCCATCTCCTTCCCTCTAATGTCTTGGGACTATAAATTATTAATACCCATACACTATTCAAGATATTTAATAATGATTTAATGTGGTTATCCAATTAATGGTTGTCTTGAGCAGTTAAATACTTTTAATGCTTAATGAAGTGGGTACTTTTGAGTTGAATTTTATGTTTATTTATTAGTAGAATCATTATTACCTCCTTGTTTACAGAACTTTTAATTTAATGGTAACTCAATGCACTGCTTCAATATTCAATGTTGTAGATAACATAATAATTATCTCGAACTTCATGGAGAGAATGTTTACTTTATTATTACTCAATTAAGTCTGATTCAATCATCATGTTTTAGTTTCCAAAGATAAAGATTAAATGATAATTTTAAAGTGGGTAACATAATCACATTAAGTTACACCATCGTATTTCATTTGGTTAAACTTTTTATAATAATGATGATGATAATAATATATATTTTACCAGTCATGTAAAACAATTTGGTCAGTTAAATAATTCTTTTGATCATATTCAATGAATCTTAGGTGTAGCTGGCAATAGTTATAACATTATAAAATGTTATTATTAAACTAATAATTATCAATGGTAATAAGTAATAACAATAATTATTATTACTAATAATGGTGAATAATAATAGTAACATGTACTTGTTTCATCAATAAGTAAATCGGTATAAACATAATATATTTATATTAATGAGCAAGGTACCTTTAATGGGTTAATTAATCATGCTTAACAGTTAGACAAGACAATTATTTATTGTTAATGTTCTTTCTACGACGCCTCGCATTGACGATACTTTCAAATGATGGCACTTACCTTAATCATTTATTACGATGTTTAGATATACCGACTAACTCACTTATTTTACACATTAACAATTTAACCATTCATTACCTAAGTTGATTAGTACATCCTTAACTAATCTATATATGACAATTTATACCATTATTTAAGCATGACACGTATGTTGTACATCAATACTATTGTACATGTACCAAGTGTGCATGTGTGGCCAACATATGCACAAGTCGTATATGCACAATAAATAAACGTCATCCCACCTATGCATACATGCTAACTAATAATAGTAATTTCCCCATGCAGAAAGAGAAAGCATATTTATATTTTTAACATTCTTAGTTATTTAACAGTTAATCCCTTTTATGATTTAATATCCTTATCTATATGTTCTTATTAATTTAACCAGTCAAAAAAAGATGGGTACCTACTACCACTAACACTGGATCAGGGAATACACAACCCTCAACAATATTAACTAACATATCCTCTCATCCTAACCTGCGTCTGCATCCTCCCTTTCCTTCCTCTGCTAGTACAAAGTGGACGCCAGCTATACTGACCTGACCACATAGAACCTGAGAGTGGTAGCGTCGGCTAACTAGCAGACCTAGCCTCTCCTTGCAGGCATCCAACAGTTGTCATCACAACTACTTGGGGAGAGTGTCTCAGCACTGCCCTTCCACAACCCTGGGTATCATAGTGACATAGGATGGGCAACACATCCCACCCTCTCAACATACTGGATCTATGCCCTATCAATTCATACTCTGTTGCTATCAGGATTATTGGATTGTGTCATCGTATCATCTTTTTTTGTCGCTAAGGTTTACTGTATACCAAGTCACTATTCCACATATCATATCAAGTATTCGACTATCACGTAGTGCCAATGTCCTGTGGGTTATTAATTCACAAATACACATGTATAACAAGTAATTTCACTTGATAATCAATTGATCACATCATAATCTTCAACATTATTTCATGTAATAATTTAATTCATCATAGGTACACACAACATATAATAATCCAGTTGGTCACATCGCAACATGGTATCCATGTACTGCATCGTATTTTTCACATTTCATCAAGTACAACCATTAAACATATATTGTCATTATGAAAGAAAGGAATCTCATGATACCAATAACATAGTAATCACATAAACATAATCAAAACATCATAATCATAGTATCAACATAAGCATAGTATCATCATAAACATTGTAGCAACATATAATCAGGTCTAACATGCTGAAAACATAGATTACTCAGCCTAGCCGAGTCCAACAGATAATAAACAAATAGAGTGCAATATGTATGTGTGATAAACATGGCTAGTCTAAATATGGGGCGTTACATACACCCACCCTTCAGAAAACTTCGTCCTGAAGTTATGGTCAAAATAGTGAAGGCAATCTCGACACATAGTCTCTGCGTCCTCTATATTTGTTTTAAATTTTATTTTGAAACATTGTCATGACTCTTTCATAAATAATTTCCTCATAATTTAACTTGGAAGTTGTTTTTTTGAACATAGGATGCAATCCCATTAACGCCCTTGTAGCTATTGCTTAAAGAGGTCTGACACGTCTACTACAAGATTCCCAAAGTGTTTTAATTTTTTTTTTATAAGGGTATATCCATACAATATAGAGTTGTTACTATGTACTTCTCATTCCAATAATTACTTTCCTTCATATCTTCCTTCCTCAATTTATACCTTATAATATCTACAATTATACATTACACTTTAGGATATTGTCTATGGCAATATCTAACCCTTTTAGATAACTCTAGCTCACTAAGATTTTCCCTTTTCGTTATTCCATCATAGAAGTCAATGCTGGGGTGAACATAGTCCACGCTCGTCATTATATTTTGCAAACCAAAATATGTTAAACTATTGTGACCTGTCTTAGCTTGATCATGTAGGAAATGTCCCTAAGGTGAGTATTGTAACCGTAATATGGATCTCTTCATGTTAATCTTTATCTTAACTACAAGGTCATACTACCCATAATATGTTTGGAGAAATTATTTGAATGATTATACTAACCACCATCATTCACCGACAACTGTACCTAATGTACACCATTACTCAACAAATTGGCTCGCAATCGAATGCAAAAAGCTCAACCTTATGCCCTTAATGAACAATTCTAAAGACAACAACCCGCATCATTTCTCCAAGGTTGAATAAAATATCATTACCTAATTCTTGTTAAGAACTTCAACTCAAGTGTCTCACATTATACTTTGTGGTTATAGATTAAATCTTGGCGTGCGTTCACTCCCTTATAGAATACCATCAGCTCGTACCTGCCATGAATTCTAGGTTACCATGGCCTCATAACACTTTACAATTCGACAACCCATTGTATCATTGATTAACTCTTAGTATATCCTTACTAGGTGAAGAACATGTCTTTACTTTAAAATAATCAAGGTATTCCATGACTAGACCACACGAGCACATACTCACTCGATTATGATATAATTTTATCATTATTACCTACTCTATTTGCAGCATTCCTTTACCAATAACCTATTGAACTATCATGAGCCATTATACTTTTATTGATAAGGGATAAGTTATACACTCTAGATGTATTCATGTTACATCATACTTTCGCTCCCTTGATATCTGTGTGTGTCACACATTTATACTTATTGAAAATTTCATGTGCATTTCACTATTAAATATATACACTATTCACCGATAATGCTTATTAGTTTATCCCATAATATAGCTTCTTCCTTCACTAAGTTGTTTACTTTCCTCTCATAAACATGTCCATCGATGCAATGCTAGTTCCCCTTTCTTCCCTTGTTACAAATATCCTATCTCTCATACCGTAATGTATCTTATTTCATGCAAATTCATTGAATGTTATTTGTTTACAAAATCCAGTTCATGGGCGCTCCTCTGAGCTTAAATTCTAATCATGATGGTTCCTACTCCATGGTAAAACATCAAACCATTCACTCTTAAGTCTCATGAGGGATTGGCACTAAGGTACATTCTCATTTCTTCAAAGAGCTACAGTCTTGAGTTCTTTCAATTAGGCCATCCTAAGGACAACTCGTACTATATCTACTTGCTATTGCTTTGAGGTTAAATTATTTTGGTAAGTTCTTGATTTATTTATTTTTCTCATTGTAGATAGCTTCACTCAACTACTATAACAATCTAGGAGACAACCATTTTCATAAACCACAAGAAAATGCCTCCCTCCTCCCCATTTCCCCAATTTTAATCGTTCCATTTGGCAAGACTAAATTATGCTTAAATTATGTTTAGGATATCCAATTCTGAGTTGGTTAAATCCAATTTCATTAACCTAATCCATGAAATTGAATATTAAATTTCAACATGTATACAATTTTGGAATTTAGCAATTTTAAAATACAATTTTGGAATTAATAATTAATATCCAAAATTTAGATAAAACTAGGAATATATTCATGTCTATAAAGGAATTAATTAATTTTAATTTTTTATGTTTAATTATTGATTCGAATGAGCGTCAACGTGAATTAATGTATAAAAAATAATGTAAAATAATTTACATTTATAAATATTAATTTAACTGAATAAACTCTTAATTAATTTATAAATTTCAAAATCTCAATTGAGAAAGTTCAAATCTCTAATTCCAATACCCCTTTTATTTAACAATTTTTTATTCGATCCCTAATCAAATGCGTTAGGCAGAATAAACCCACACAGGTGTTTAGATTTCGCTGGAGGGTTAGTGCTCAGTGTATACATATTTTTTTTTTTGTGGAGGGTTAGTGCTCGGTGTATAGACGATAGTCGTATACGTGCGTCCGACGATAGTAGTTTTGGAGGAGGATCAGCGGAGGGATCTATAAACGAAAATGAGCGGCCATGATTCCAAATATTTCTCTACCACTAAAAAAAAAAAAGGAGATCCAATCAATGACGTGGGATCCCGAACGGTGGGGAAAGGTGGTTTTCACCCAGCCCACCAGGTATCAAATCCCACCGAGACATGGCCCGCTGTGATAAGGCTCAAAGGGTAGACGCCCCCTGGATAGGCTACCGCCCCTTGTCAGGATTGGAGTCCGAGACGTCTCGACCCTTACTGAGTCACAAGTTTCTGGTATATCGTGGCTTGCGGGTTGTCGGATATATCTAGGGATTTATAGTGGCAGCCGGCGGCTTTGAACCTGTGCCTGGCCCAAGTAATCCCAACGAGTTACCAATTTCCCTACTTAAAAAAAAAAAAGGAGATCCCTAAGCTCAAGGACGAGCTCAATTCTCAGTACAAGGATAAAAAAGCAAGAATAAAGAGGTCCATTTCAAATTGCCCACCCGGCTAAATAGTTTAGTGCCCTTTTATTTCCCTCCTCCATAGTTGTTCCCCTTTACACATATCCTTTTTAATTTATTTTATCTAGTGATTGGCTTAGCCTGGTGTGATACTTATGGACTGAGATTTATATTCAAAACTGTGCAACAACTTAGAATTGAGTTGGCAGAACCAACCTTATTTCAGGTACAACCTTGAGTTCACTTCGGCTTAAAACAGTTGAAAGGTACAACCCAATAGGGGAGTGTAAGTTTTCTTATTTGAATTAACAACTTTAATGTAGAAATATGATTTGGATTGTCTATTTATAATCCTTATTTTAAATATAATTATATTTTGTTTTGGTTTGTGCAGGGTTGTTGTTTACCTAGGGGTTACAAATCTCTGGAATTTTCCAAAGAGCTTATTAGATCCCACCAAGTTAGGTTCCCACCGCTCTATGCGGCAGCCTCATGCGTGATATATATATATATATATATATATATATATATATAAACTGAGCAATCGGATAGAATTATGAGTCAATTAATATAGCAAGTAGTCCAAGTCTCGGTACCATCTCTGCATATATTATATAGGGGAAATGGTTCCATGTATCTATTTCTGTTGGAAATGACTATGTCCTCTAATGCTTAAATGCTGAATCTCAACTCTGTATATACAAATATATATATTATGTTTTTCCAAGTACATATATATAGTAGTTAAAATAGTAATATTAATAATTATAACCATGCTAGTTGAAATTTATCATGGGTTTTTGTTTGTTTTTAGGGTTTCTAACCCAATTTAGTGTTTCATAAATATATCTATATTATTTTGTTTATAATTACCACCAAGATTATTTGTTTCTAAGTATAACACTAGGAAACACTCGGTAACATTTCAACACTTTAAATAATAATAATAGAATTCTAACTTTATCTCAATTTAAATTGGAAGTTCATTGTTCATTTCTTCACTATAAAATTTAAGTTCTTTAAGAGTATTTATTTCTTATTTCTTGCACGTGTGTAGATACCACATTTATTCGAAAAAAGGTTTGGCATTGTTTGGTGTTGTTCATATGCCAATTTCTATCAAGGTTTTTGCTCCAACTTCTTGTGAACTTAAACATAGTAAAAATTCAAGGTGGTTTAGGTGTATGCAGACCCTAAAGGTCTAAGTGTCCGAGCCATAGCTCTGATACCATTGTAAAATGCAGTTTTCCCTTCAATTTTTTAGTACTGAAATTTAGAGAGTTTTGATTAAGTAGAATACCTGGTTTTTTGTAGATTGGAGTAGGCTTCCTTAGGCTCATGTAGCTGCTCCTCGCTGGAAAACCTTAGCAGACAAAATAGATCAACCACCCTGCCAACCATCTCATCGTGTTGACCGTAGGAAATCAACAGATTTTCTATCCCCCAAGCCCACAATCCAATAATCCGAACAACAACCTTCCATAGTTTAGGATCCCTCAATCCATAGTTCAATTTCCCTTTCTGGTTTGAGTTTCCCACCTCCTCAATCCCCGAGTTAACCCCCTCCTCAGTATGCCTCCTTTCTTCTCTAAATTCTCGGTCCTATTCTTTTCCCCAGAAATCCTCCAAAAAAAACAACCCCCTTCTCCTTCGTCAAACCTCCCCTTATACCAATTTTCCTCCTCCTTTCTTCATCCTTACTCCACCGCCTTCCCTCTAATGTCTCGGGACTCTAAATTATTAATACCCATACACTATTCAAGATATTTAATAATGATTTAATGTGGTTATCCGATTAATGGTTTTCTTTAGCAGTTAAATACTTTTAATGCTTAATAAAGTGGGTAATTTTGAGTTGACTTTTATGTTTATTTATTAGTAGAATCATTATTACCTCCTTGTTTACAAAACTTTTCATTTAATGTTAACTCAATGCACCGCTTCAATATTCAATGTTGTAGATAACATAATAATTATCTCGAACTTCATGGAGATGATGTTTACTTTATTATTACTCAATTAAGTCTGATTCAATCATCATGTTTCAGTTTCAAAGATAAAGATTAAAGAATAATTTTAAAGTGGATAACATAATAACATTAAGTTACACCATCGTATTTCATTTGGTTAAACTTTTCATAATAATAATAATGATAATAATATATATTTTACCACTCATGTAAAACAATTTGGTCAGTTAAATAATTCTTTTGATCATATTTAATGAACCTAAACATAATATCTTTATATTAATGAACAAGGTACAATTAATGGGTTAATTAATCATGCTTAACAGTTAAACAAGACAATTCTTTATTGTTAATGTTCTTTCTAAGATATCTCACATTGACGATACTTTCAAATGATGAAACCTACATTAATCGTAATTTATTACAATGTTTAGATATACTGACTAACTCACTTATTTTACACATTAACAATTTAACCATTCATTACCTAAGTTGATTAGTACATCCTTAACTAAGTTATCTATGACAATTTATACCATTATTCGAGCGTGACACATATGTTGTACATCAATACTATTGTACATGTACCAAGTGTGCATGCATGGACAACATATGCACAAGTCGGATATGCACTATAAACAAACGTCATCCCGCCTATGCATACATGCTAACTAATAATAGTAATTTCCCCGTGCAGAAAGAGAAAGCATATTTATATTTTTAACATTCTCAGTTATTTAACATAGTAATCCCTTTTATGATTTAATATCCTTATCTGTATGTTCTTATTAATTCAACCAGTCAAACAAGATGGGTACCTACTACCATTAACTCCGTATCAGGGACTACCCAACCCTCAACAATACTAACTAACATATCCTCACATCCTAACCTACGTCTGCATCCTCCCTTTCCTTCCTCTTCTAGTACAAAGTGGATGCCAACTATACTGACCTGACCACATAGAACCTAACAGCGATAGCATCGGCTAACTAGTGGACCTAGCCTCTCCTGTCGTCATCACAACAACTTGGGGAGCGTGTCTCGACACTGCCCTCCCACGACCCCAGTTATCATAGTGACATAGGGTGTGCAACACATCCCACCCTCTCAACATACTGGGTCTATGCCCTATCAATTCATACTCTGTTGCTATCAGGATTATTGGATTGTGTCATCGTATCATATTTTTGTCGCTAAGGTTTATTGTGTAACAAGTGACTATTCCACATATCATATCAAGTATTCGACTATCACATAGCGCCAATGTCTTGTGGGCTAGTATTTCATAAATACACATGTATGACAAGTAATTTCACCTGATAATCAATTGATCACATCATCATCCTCATCATTATTTCATGTAATAATTTAATTGATCATAGGTACACACAACATAAAATAATTCAGTTAGTAACATCGTAACATGGTATCCACATACCACGTCATATTTTTCACATTTCATCAAGGACAACCATTTAACATATACTGTCATTATGAAAGAAAGGAGTCTCGTGATAACCATAACATAGTAATCACATAAACATAATCAGAACGTCATAATCATAGTATTAGCATAAGCATAGTATCATCATAAGCATAGTAGCAACATATAATCAGGTCTAACATGCCAAAAACATAGATTACTCGGTCAAGCTGAGTCCAATAGATAATAAACAAATAGAGTACAATATGTATGTGTGATAAACACGGCTAGTCAGAATATGGGGCATTACAATAGATTCTAACATAGTAGTGGTGATGTCTAAAGACACCATTACAACATTTAAGCACAATGAGACATGATCCAATGTGTGGTGATAGACTGATATAAGAGACCATCTATAAATAGGTTTGTACATGGACTAACCCAACATCCATGAGACCACATTAGTTATAACTGTCTATAGAAAGTAGATCCGAAATTCAAAGTGGACAAACTTTAGTCGTAGGTCGGCTCCCTTCAATCCGACAAGGTGAGGTTACATAAGAACTATCGGTTGCAACATTGCTATATAATTTGTTCTTTCCTCCAATCTGAGTTTACAGGAGGTTGTTGGAACCAATGGTTCTTATGTAACCTCACCTTGTTAAATTGAAGGGAGTCAACCACCGACTAAAGTTTGTCCACTTTATATTTCAAATCCACTTTATATGGATAGTTATAACTAATGTGGTTCTGTGGATGTTGGTTTCGTCCATATCCAAACCTATTTATAGATCATCTCTTATATTAGTTCATCATCACACATTGGATCATGGTTCATTGTGCTTAAGTGATGTAATGGTGTCTTTAGACACCGCCACTACTCTCTTGGAATTTATGTTCTCTTCTGTTGTTTATTTGTTTGTACCAACAATACATAATATCTACAACATTGTTGTAACGTCAAAATGCATCATCTTCACAAGGGCACATAAGATGTATATTCAACAAAAAATCTATACTAGATACATAAAATTTAGTTAAAAATAAAGAAATAATTCAATTTAACATCTTATCAATAAAAATATTAAAAAAAAAAAGATTCAAAAGTACATAATTGCTTGAGCTTCACTTGGTTTCAAGAATAATTAATTATCTACTAAACAAGGCCAACCACATGAAGGTGGAAGTTCATATACCCCCCCCCTCCCCCACATCACTCTCAATTTCCCATAACCCATTTATCTCGTGAAAAATAAATTAAATTAACATGAAATAATTAAACATGTAGATTCCATTAGAACTATCACTTACAAAATAGTACCGAATATATTATATCAACAATCTTAATTATACAAAAATCGGAGTACAAAATGTATTATGTCAAAAATGTTCAGTGTACATCACTTGTGACGGGATTTATTATTCTTAAACAAATTCATAAGAGGTGTGTAGTCCTGTATTGTGTTTGGTGGAAATTTTTGGTCCAACTCTGTTGATTCCTACTGCCTAACATGGGAATACAACATATGTCTATGGCCACGTACAAGTTGAGTGGGACCAACATCCCCTATAAAAAGTTGAAAATATATAGAATTGAAATTCATAATAAATGTTCACTGTTAATATTAAATCAATGTTTAATATTTTGCAGTGTTAATATTAAATCAATGTTTATTACCTTCATGATGCGAAGAGGTCATGGTTTGAGGCATTATCACCTCTTCTTCCCTCCTTGTTTCCTCGCCTATAGCCTCTGCCTCTAAATCAAAATGAAAGTTATAATCATACGAAATTTCATCTTAAAATTCAATATCTCATAAATATGATAGTTATACAAGATCATACTACCATCCTGAGGTTGTTGATCTCCTCCAACAATAATATTGCTCGATCTCTCCTACATAAGAAAATGAAAACATTGAATTATAGGTTTTTTATTTTGTAGAAAACATCATTTTCTTTTTGGAAATGATATTAAGCATAAATATCATTTTTGAAACTAACATTTGTTTGCTCTTCAGGTTGTCCCCCAACTTGGACATGTTCAAACACATTTTGAAACCCACAGTTGAACGTGAGTTTCCTTTCTTATTCCATGGGCGCTTGTTTCATGAAATCCCCCTAACATTCCAAAACATGTCAATAATCAACATGTTGCATATTTTGAGTAATAAGATGTTAACATTATAATTCTAACAAATTAGGCATACAATTTCATGTATCCACCCTAGTCAAGTTTGTGTTAGTTGTGCTTCTCTAACCTAGATTGGGTGGACTTGGATGTATCTTTAAGCCGACAATGAGTTTTAAGGACATCAAATAATGAAATTCTCATTTTATATTGAACTTTAGAAAAATATCATACTAAATGAAATTACAAATGTTATAGCTTCCTATACTTTTTTCCTTTGCATCCTCTTGGATAGCTTTCCACTCCCTCTAAGAAACCATTGGAAATCGATCATACCTAGGTTTATATTCTAGATTAACCCCATATGTATCTCTTCCCATTTTTAAATATATACCTGTAATAATTATTACTTGCGATTGATTGAAAATATCTCCAAATAGACCAATCATGTAATCCAAAAGCTCCTTCTTCAAATGAGAAGGTTGTTTGTTAAATTTGGTATGACAAGTTGGCCCACAAATATCCAAATCCTTCTCTTGTAGGCACTTCCAAAACATATTATTTCCTGTAAAACCAATAATATTACAATTGATTGAAAATTACTACAATTATATAATGTTATGGCACATAAATGCATTGTAATTTACCTAGGAGTTTTTGTAGCTTCCGTGGAACTAGGTTTTCATCCATGACAATCCATGGATAGTGTCCCACTACTCTTAATTAAAACCACTTCATCAAAGGATTCACCTGAACCAAGAATGGGGACATCACCTACACCAACACCTTTATATAGAGTACTTGTGCCATGAGCAGGAGTGTCATGTGAGTGACCAAAAGTTGATCTGGGAGTATCCAATACATGTGCCATACTATTATTCATTGGGGGAGAAGATGATGCAATGTGAGTAGGATGTGAGGATGGATATATGATGACTATCTTACTAGTGGTGGTGGGGGCATGTTTTGGCATAATTGCTTGTGTTGTGTGGTTGCTTCCAACACCGGGATTATGAGCCTTAGTCTGTTGAAGAAATATATGATACTCTTTTTTGTTCCAAGTTAATATAAAATTAAGTCAAAATATAAAATATTGAACATGATAGAATAGACAAGTGTACTTATAGCTTACTTGCAATCACCTTAGTGTATCAAGCAAAATATTATGCCTATATATTTGTTTAGGTGAGTCGAAATCAAACAATGAAAACAATTCTTTATTCATATTATAGATACTTTCTCATGGATTTGGATCATTGAGAAAGATGTCATCATGACCACCCACATTGGGATCATGCATGGATTATTTCCCACATATGACATGTATAGTTGATTATAACATTAATTTTACAAAAATTACAAAAAATTAAACAAATATAAGAAATCAAAATGAGCTAGGATTTTAGAGGAGGATATACAGTATGTGCATGTGCCTTCCCACAATAGTCTTGCCAAAACATTCAAAAGAATATTATTTACAAAAAAATACATATAGGGACTTATGTAGAAAATGAAATATTTCATAAGTTCAATATGTAAAGAATAAAATGTATTTACTCCAATGATTGCAAGGTTTGGAACTTCTAATGTTCGATTCAAATAATAATATATAAACAACTACTCCCTTGGTGTTATTTTTTTTAGTGCACATACAACTATGTGGTTCCTTCACCTGCCTAAAATATGAAATTGGTAGGATTTATAGTTCTCTCTAGTTGTGTACCATTTGTAAACCCTGCAACATTTTCGAAAGTTTTTGGCTTTCCATCAATATATATAGTTGCTCCTTTATTTTGATTAGAGTATTTTATTTGTATATAGTTTGTAGAAACTGCATATCTATGTATGCTTTTCATATATTGTGCAAGCCTAATCCAACTTCATAATCGTAACACGGCCCAACATATTCCATCAATTCAATTACCCCACCATATTGGACCTATAGATGATGGCGCAATGCATTATACTCTTTCATCGAGACAAAATTTGGTGTCAAGTCTAGAAGTTGTTTAAGTTCCCATCATTTGACTAGATGTTTTTACCTCGAGGGAATCTCAATGTCACCTTTTGTCTCATCATCGTAACTACAAGTCCCTCCTTCAACAAGAAAAAAAGGCATGTGTCTATGAAATTGTGTTCTTACCTTTTGACCTCTAGTACTTGATGTGGCAATATTACATGAAATGGATGTCTCACTTTCCCCCATTCCTCCTAAATTACCCTCACTCTCAAAAGATAGATATGATAGATACTTGTTTGGAGGTACCTATAAGTGAAAATCTACATCGAATCACACTTATCTCAATTATTGTCATAAGTATAAGGTTTTGACCCAAGTATAAATTCTTGACAATGTGAAAAATTACAAAAGTTTGATAGTCCACTAGCTACAAGAGTGGGGTAGAACACAATTTTCTTTGATAACTCCATAATCACTGGAACAAATGACAATTTAATAGTTTACTTAAGGGATATGCATAGGGATAAGCTAGAGTACTATGGAGACATTAAGAAAAAAATATGTGCATACTACATTGACTTATTGATAGATCCATAAGAAAAAAGACAGATAGAGACTATGACCACAACTAGTAACATCCCTTACCTTGTGGAAAATGAGGAAAAGGCATTTCAGTAAAACCTTTCAGGAAGAACTCAAAGCTAATCAGAAAATTTAGGACTAGCCATGAATAGAAGACTCACAGTATGAAATTAGGTAGAGGGACCAACAATGGTGTGGACAGTGGATCCATTTGTGGAAGCTACATCAATGTTTCCTCCACCATAAACAAGGATGCTTCCACCACTGGAAATGGGGATGCTACCAAAAACAGGAATACTACCAACCATAGTGTCGATAAGAGGGGGAGATGATGGTAAGAGGGGTTGTGAGGAGCTTGAATTCGAAGAATATAAAGAGTAATCGGGAGAGGGTGAAGGGTTTCAGACTAGATTGTGACTAGATGAGCTAATGGCGTGGCCTAAGAACTTGTTCAAAGGGGGGACAACCTTGAATTCTTTAAGAGTACCTCAAGGGAGCTATGGTGATAGGATCAAAGAAAAATAATCCAACGAGCTATGAGCTATATCAAATAACAATTGTGATGTGGGTGTGTCAAGTGATCTAATGTAATCAAAGAGTAAAAAATGAAAATAAAACCCTATAAAAGTAAAAGACACACTAGCCCTATAAGGATAATTACAATAATTGATTGTAATAAAAATAAATCCTTCTCAAATATTTTCCAAGCAATGGGGTCCCAAGGCCACTGTAAAAAGAAATATAGAAAGACTAACAATCATCCTCCAAGCACTGAACTTAGATAGGGGCATCAATCCTACCAAGAAGATGAGTGAATATTGAAAGGAATAGTTATAGAGAAGTCACTGGGGAGAACTCCAATCAATAATCATCTATATGCTACAAGTGCCCTCTCACCTATGAAATACATCTCTATGAGGATACATATATAATGGTCAGTAGGCTACCCGAAGGAAATGATCCAAATTATCTTCTGGATATGAAATGGAAAGGTTCCCCATTCAACCTTCCAGTTCTGGTCTCTCCATGCACCACCATGAAATAATGGTCCTACCAATAAACTGGTTGTTATTGTGTCCAACAATACTATGTCTCGTAAATTTATAGTGACTAGGGAGAATTATTTGGATGCATATCCCCAAATTCCTAACCTAGATACAAAATTATTTTGGTCCTCAAGTGAGGAAATCTAATTTGTTAGATTAGATTAGTGTTGATTTTAGGCTCCACTTGGGGTCATGAACCAGGTGACGTTTTGAATTCAGGTGTGCGTGCATGTGCACAAGTGGTGAATTTCATAAATGATGAATTGCCTCATGTTTTAGATCTAGTAACAGATCTAAAATGTAAAATGTGTCATAATAGAGGGTACATCATCATGAATACCTATATGCCATCATAAATACTTAGCAAAATTACTAATTAAATGCTCACCATGTGCCATTAGAAATAATACTCATAGTATTCATTAAGTAAACATCATAAGTCGGTTATCAATAAGAATAATCAACAAGGGGATTATGAGTCAAAAACATTATTAATGGAAAACAAGCATCATAGAGTGCATAATAACTAACAAAAAACCAGTGACCAACATAGAACAATGGTTTTAGGGCTCTTCAAATCACACTGAACAATGTCAAACATAGAAAAATTCATGTTCCATAAATGATTAAAGATAAATAGGTACACTTGAAAGTATTTCCATGCACCAATCAAAATGTGATGTTGACATCCAACTTATGGGTCACGACTAGACTTGTTAACAAAACACTTGGTCAAGTTATTACCATATTCTATAAAGAAGACCACAAACCCCACAAATGCCAACATTTGCGGTGGCCAAATTTTAAAGATACATTGATCCTCCATGGGATCCTAACAACCAACTTATCTACCAATTGCATCTTTACAAATAAGGACATTGGGGAATGTGCATAAGTACCTCTTAAAATGGCATTGACATTTGCAATCCATAAAGGACCTACACATTTTCCCACCGTCAACTTTCAAAAGGTACACACTAATGAACGAAAAAATCCCACATCAAAAAAAGGAAGCAAGAAGAGGTATTCCCCATGCCAAACATATGCCAATAGATCTCATTTGACAATTTCATATGCATTATAATTACGCTTCTACAGAACATATCTCATATGTGTATTTCTAATGTAACTACTTCATAAGTAAGAAAATACTATATTCATTATTAGTTACTTATTAATTAATTCATATCTTCAACTTCGTTTTCCCTTTCATTAATTTCAACAACCATTTCATATTTTCTAACACACCTTTATTCATCGAAAGTGGATACGTAATTGTATTCATAATATGGATACGTAATTGTATTCATAATATTGTTGCAATATACTTTGGAGAAGTTCTCAGAGCTTTTCAAGCTTCTACCACATTCCATTTCACCTTAACATAATGTAAGGGATTCTCCTCCCCTTCACTCGTAATAATTTGGCCATTAAGAGCCTCTTACATCTATTTTAATATTATCTCTACTTAATGTGTTATAAGAATCATTGATCTAAAAACCTACTTTGATGCTACTCATTTTTACACCCTTACAAGTTAGACATCATTTGAGAAACTCCTCTCCATTTGTACAAGGAATTTTTGGAGCATAGGGACATTGACCAAGGAACTTTAAGTATACTCAAATCCAAACAAACACATACTCTATGAGGCCCAACCAACTATAATATTAGTGTTATAACAAAATTGAAAACAATCTATTTCTCTTGTTTGTGAATATCATCACCCTCAATAAATACTTTTACATTCATCTACTTATGTGCTTAGTCCAATTAGACTTCCCTTACAAACACTAAGTTATAAATATTCTAACCATTCTTTATTTACTCGTTGATTTCATATCTGTTTTGAATATATTTTCACCAATGAAATTAATCATTTAGTTTTAAAAATCTCAAAAAAATTCAAGTATTGAAATGGATTGAATGTTTTGAGATGTTGCATGCAATTCTTGAGCAATTTTCTCTAAACCATGTTGTTCAATATGCTCATGCTTGAAATACTCAACCAACATGCAAATATAACAACCATTTCATTTTCGACCAACATCTAGGTTTGATCATCCAATCACAAGTCTTTCTTATAGTCCAATAGATTCTTCTTTTAGAGATACCATTGGATTCATAACTAGATGTATCTCCCCAACAACTAGACATTTTAGACTTCTTTATAACTTTTCCAAGAAATTGCAAAGAATATAGAAACCCTTAAGAGAGTCTACTAGCTCCAAACATTAATTTCATAACCGTGTTTCATTAAAAATAAGCAAAAACAAATATCCATACTCTAATGCTACTATTTCTCCATGACTCTAGAAAATGGCTTGTGCTAACTTCATCCCACTCATGGCATGCTTTTTAAAACTTAAAGTTGTAGTTTCTAGTTTGAAAAATCCCTTCTTTTATAACAATTATCATTTGAAATCTTATGAAGGTCTCAAGGTTTGTTGTGCACCTTTAAGTTGCACTAGCTCCCTTTTCTTATCTCACACACACATATATTTAATCATTATTTTTCATAGAAACAACAATGAATATTTATGTGCCTCCTCGACCTTCTTAATACATGTTGGTATAGTTTTAGAATATGCATTGCTTTTAGAATGATTTAGATTCATCGCATTTGACGTCTTCAAAAGAACAAATTTTCATATATTGATGTGTTTGTATGGACACAAACTCAACTTTTATGTTATACATTCCCTTATCTTGTTTCTCTCTCATATTATCCATGCATTTTGACACTTTTATTTATTGAACATGGAATTACCTAAATTTTATGGATTGTAAGAAATTATTGCACTAGTTCAATTTCAAAAGCCACCTTTGCATGCACTCTTTATATCCATGGGAAATTTCTCTTAAGAACTTGCTATAACATGAGCCAAATTAGGGTTTTGTAGTTATTCTAGATACATCCATAGAAGAAATGCAAGATTTGTTGTTAGCTTCAAAGTCAATTCAAAACAAGGATTTAATATTTTTCCCAATCAAATGGAAATTTTCAGAAGGGTTTAATAGATGTTTGCTATGGTAAAAATATCAATCGCTTAGGTACCCCATTTCCATCCTTCCTTGGCTACATTGTATGAAATTTTATGTTTTCTAAAATGAAATTTTCAAAATGCATCTCAAAACAAGAGTTTATATTTTTTACCAATTGATTGCAATTTTTCCCAAGGGTTTACTAAATGTTTTCTATGGTAAAAAATCCAACCACTAAATGAATGGATAGAAATTCTGAGGTCGAAATTTGTCTCCTTTATCTTAGTTGGTCTCTTCTCTATCTACATTAGTCTCTTACCCCTCATATGTCCTCTTTGGTTGGTCGAAATTTTCCTGCTTGGGGTTGAAATTTCTCTCCTTTAACTTGGTTGGTCTCTTCTCCAACCTAATTGGTCTCTTCTCCCTCATCGGTATCCTCTTGTTGGATGGGAACTCTGATCTGTGGTTAGGATATACATGGTTTAACATGATTTATATGTGGTCGGACTGGATGCATTTGAGCACAATACAATAGCTCTATGGTCAAACTGGATCAGGTACTTTATTTTGGGCATGTGCAATATCATGGTTAGAGTGATGGTAAATGGGAATGGGTTTGCAGTTATATATATATATATGAGAGAGAGAGAGAGAGAGAGAGAGAGAGAGAGAGAATATACGTCGTGTGTATGTTCGCGTGCGTGCGTGTGTGTGTGTGTGTGTGTATGGTGTGTTGTGTCTTTTTTAATGATGTAGATTTAAGGGCCAGGGTTTAACAATATAGGGGCTAGAGGTTTAAGGGTTATAGGATTTTATGGGTTAGGGGTTCAAGGGTTACAATTTTTAGGGTTTATTGTCATTTTCATCATCATCCTCACCCTCATCATCACCATTATCATCTTAAGGGCTTAAGGCTCTAAGGATTGGAGGTTAAGGGTTTAAGGGTTAGAGGGATTAGGGGAATAGGTATTTAGGGGTCTAGGGGTTATAAAAACCCTCATCGTCATAATATTCACCATCAACATCAATGTCATTTTCATCCTCACCATCATCAACATTATCATCATCATGATAATCGTCATCTTTGGTATCATCATCATCACCATAATAACCATCATAGTCATCTTCAACATCATCAAAAACACCTTAATAATCATCATCAGTGTCCCCATCATAATCATCTACACCCTAATCATCATTTTCATCATTGTTTACCCATCATCATCATTTGCATCCCCATCATCATCGCCGTCATCATCATCATCCCCACCATCACTATTAGGGATTAAGGGGCCAAGGGATAGGTTTAAGGGTTGGAGGGGTTAGGTAATTATGGATGTAAGGGTTAGGGGTTTATGGGTCTAGGGGTTATAAATCCCCTCATTGTCGTCATCATCACCGTCAGCATCAATGTCATTATCATCATCACCATCATAAACATGATCATCGTCATCTTTGACATCATCATCATCATCACCATAATAATCATCATTTTCATGATTGTCATCATCTTTGATATCATCATCATCACCGTAATAATCATAATCATCATCCCCGTAATCTTCATATGCATCCCAATCATCATAGTTGTCATCATCATCACCCCCATCATCACTGTTAGGGCTTAAAGGTATAGGGTTTAAGGGTTCAAGGGGTTAGTGCATTGGGGATGTATATGTTAGGATTCTATGGGTTATAAAACCATTCATTGTCATCATTGTCACCATCAACATCAATGTCATTGTCATCATCATCGTCATTTTTGACATCATCATCATGACCATAATCATCATCATCATCATGATCATCGTCACCTTCATCATCATCATCATCATCATAATTATAGTCATTCACATCATCATCATCTGTATCTCCATCATCATCATTATCATCGCCATCATCAACATCCTATTATCATTATTAGGGATTAAAGGGCTAGGGGCTAGAGTTTAAGGGTCATATGGGTTAGGGAATTAAGGGTGAGGGGTTAGGGGTAATAAAACCCCCCATCGTCATCACATTACCATCAACATGATGACATGGCTTCCAGTGGCTCACATGTTACTCAAATAACTATCATATTCCATAACATGTATAAATCTTAAACCCTAATAAAAATTAAAACCTCAACTCTAATTAGTCTTATCCTATTTATCCATGTATTGCATAAAAGAATGGGAAACAAACATGACACTAGTAAGGAGGAGAGAATAATATATATGTTCACTTCGTGGAAGGTGAGTGAGGATATTGGATAAGTTGAAGAATCGTGCAATACTACTCTTACAATGTGGAAATTATATACTCCTTACACTCTAGGTGGTCAAAATTGATTTATTCCGTGTGGAAGGAGCCAACGATGAAATTTTGCAAAATTTTCTAGCATCTCACAAAAACAGACCTTTTCAGCCTAAACTTATACTTTGATGATATGGGAGGTGTTTTCAAACTCAAAAATATTGGGCCCTTGAAATAATATTGGGCCATTGTAGAATTGTTTGCAAATTGTGGTTGCATCTCACAAAACTAACGTAATCAACTTGACAAAATACCTAATAGATCATTTCAATAATTAGATATATTCATTAATATTCTAGGTCTTCATCTGAATTTGAATATGAATCATTAATATATGAATCGATGAAAGTATTGGACATAATAACAGTATCTTCTTCAACTTCTTCATCTAACACATCTAACTGCTCATGATCTACCTCATCTTCAAATTATTCATCAATGACATCTACCTTCTCCTGTTCTGCATCACCTTCAATGTTTTCTTCAAGTTCTTGGTTTGAGACATCTACCTAATCCTCTACATCATCTTCATGATCTTCTTCGTTATCAACTTCTACCAGTACAATATATTTTACAAGCCTTCCTCTTGACTCATACCTAACTCCATATGACCAACCTGCTTTATTTAGCACCTGTGAATAGAACACTTACTCACATTGACTTGGAAGGACATAAGGGTATGTACCAGGATAAAATAGCCTTATATTAATCATGTTAAATCCATTATCATGCTTAATAATAGTTATATCAGGATCACATTCATTCAATCTTAACATGTACCAACAAACCTAAAAAATAACTACTTTGAAGGATTCAAAGTCTAACTCAATTATATCTTTCAGGTAGCCACAATATCTATTTTCATATGCTTTCAGATGCTTATCAGTTCTAGAGGAAACATTAGTAACCTAAATAAAACTACACTTATTCCACAGTCATACGTCTTCTTCTTATCATCCAACTGTTTGATGTGAAATTTTATGCCATTGCATGAAATATCCATGTGGTGTTATATATATGTCAATCGAAATGTGTGGGTAATGATCACGTGTTTATTTTTGGTATCGTTCACTAAATCAATTTCCATTTGCATAAGATTGATATCTTGATATTGATGAGATATTTTAATCAACTCCGCCACTCTATCCCATGATAGTTTACCATAAACTTGTGTGCATCATTCTATCCATGCCTTCATCTAGTGAATATTATTCACAATGTATAAATGTAGTGCATCCCACTTTCAAGCAGTTGTATGACAAAAAGACAATTGAATAATTAAGTACTCATAGTAAAGCTTAATAAATGATGTATGAATAAAATTTATAAGATTAAAGAAGTAGGAAATTGAAAAAGTATAATCTACACTATTATATAAGTTTATATCATTTATTGTTTATTTTATTTTCAATGTGGTTCACAACCCTGGAGGAGTTGCTACGTCCATGGTAAGAATTCTTAGGGGGGCACCCGAAGGGGCCTCACCCTGTCGAATCCGATTATAAAGCCTAACCCAATGGAGACATCAAGCGAGGAATTTATATATCTATGCATAGCCACTCGGGGATTTGATCCCAATACCTTATGCTTACTACTAACATCTCTCAACCAATTGAGCTAACCCATTAGTCTATAATCTATTGTTTCATTACCTTTGACTTTCCTCATTTTACCATTTCCCAACAAAAACTTCACTTCATATTTTTTCTTGGAATCAATGTCCCAAATGTGAGGCACATTAATAGGTAGTGATGCTACTTTAGGAAGATACTCACTAATATACACCATGGATTGATATAACACATATCCCTCAACCATAGAACCTTCAGGATGTGATGCTTGTCTAACAAAAGCTTTCAATGCCTTCAAGTGCCTCTCCACCATCCACATTGAAATTTTGTGTGCAGGTCCACATATTTCAATCTCCTCAACTTGTTGTATGAGGTAGCGTTCTTGTACATTGAAAAATTCTGGAGGAAAATACTTTTTCAATTCACACATTAGCCTTTCTCTTTGCCAATATCGTATGCCTTCTTTGTGGATTTCTTTGGACGAAAACCACGTAAACATATTGACGCAACGTAAATATGCAGAAATATTGAATACAATAATACATATATGCATACCATGTAAGTAAATCACATCTATGACAATTGTGTAGTTAACCTTTTGATTGTAAAATTTGAGAGCTTACTTCATGTACTTGTCGAGATCATATATAACTTGTTTTATGTTGTTGTTGAAGCTATCTGGGAGAGAAAGACACATACTCATTATTTTATTCATAACAAAATACTAGGAGAGAACAAACTGAAACATAGAAGGACACATATTCATTCTTTTATTCATAAATTGAAAACAACAACAATTTCTAGAAAAAAGGAATATTGATTTACCAAATTACCTTAATAAATGTATGTCAATCATGAGTTTTAACCCCACCAAATTCTCCTTTCTTCATTAAGATACTCATTATGTTTGAAGAAAATCCTGTGGGAAATTTTTTTTTTTAATGACGTCTTTTAAAGCGTCGCCTTTCTTCTTTGTAAATAACCATGAAATTTTGGCTAGTTGTCCATGATTGGAATAATGAATCAAATTTTCCATTACATGATTGGATTTCAGAATGTCACTACAAACTTTGTTGATTGTATCTTTGTTACTCCTTATATCTCAGATTCTCTGTAATGTTTATATAATGTTCTTCTTGATATGCATTGTATCAAACAAATGCACAGCTTGTAGCTTCTCATAGTAGGATGGATGGAGTATCGTTGCATTCCTCGTACATGAATCTCAATAGTGTGTCAATGACCTTTACAGAACATAAATGAACAAAATTAAACATTATATACCATAAAAACAATTGAATATTATAAATCTTACAAGATGTATAACGCTATTACATGTGATATGGAATTGAAATACTTACCTTAATGAAGATTCTTATTATACTCCAATTTCCATAGTTGAGGTATCATTCATTTGGATTTTTTCCTTGTCTCTTTCTTCCAATTAAAATTATATTTCTTGGTAGTTTAATAATGACAATTCTTAGGTAGGAAGTTCTTATACTCATCAAACACATCCATTCCTAAGCTTTTGGAGCATTGAGATATCACTCTGGGACCATATACTGAAAAATGAAAAAGTTACCCTTTCTTTGAATACCTTACAAGATGTGGAAATACTAGTATTATACAAAGAAATTATTCAAAAAATGATTGAACCATTGATAAAATTAAAAAATGTTAGAGTAAAATACTTTAATACTAATTTCCACAAAAAATGTGTTCGCCACGAGGCATCATGAATTTCCCATGTAAGTATTCCATGGAATTGAAATTGTCTTTGACCTAATTCTTTGGAGACATTGTACATAGTCATGCCAACCCATAGCTTTATAAGTTCAACAATAAGAGGCTCAATAAATATGTACATATCTTTAACTTGGTGTTAGATTTTTATCATTTAAGCTAGCATTATCTTAGGATCTTTAACTGAGAGAATAACAAGCACAGCAATCAAACACAAGAGACAATAGACACAAAGATTTTCCTCGGGGAAACCATAAAGGAGAAAACCCCACAACTTCCTCAGAGATAGAATCAACACCAAAAGTAAAACCCAAAAACATTAAGATGATCTCCCAACAACAGTATTCTCTTTCTCTGATCCTAGCTTCTTCTCTCTCACTCATGCTCCCTAGTGAGTGAGTGTGTGTCTGTCATAAATAGAGAGTCTCACTCTCTATTTATATTCTTTCATTCACTTAACCTTTAACTCTGTTATGTAGGCTCGAGTAATCCTAACTCAGTTATGTAGGCTCGAGTAACCACAACTGGGGTACTAATGACCCGACTTACATTAACTCACCTAGGGTCGACTTCTCTAGGAGATTCTAATAACCCTAGTGCCCCACAACTGTGGGGACTTTAACCATTGATCAATAGGATGGTTACCCACAATGACTTTACATGACTTGTTTACATTATTGAATCTCCCGATGGGAACATCGGGGAATGACATGACTCAAATACATTACAGACACTTCCCAAAATAAACATCGGGGTACAATACATAAGATATACGAGTGAATACATTCTGAAGTTACAAATACATCAACACTCCCTCTTAACTAGGAAGGTATTCTCTCGACACAATTTATCAGCACAAGTCTTATTCTCTGTAGCATCTATATCATCATTGAGTTCTCGTCATCTTCATCTTCAAGTCATCTTCATATTTAAGTCATCTTCATCTTCAATTCATCTTCATTTGGATCTGGATCATCACTTGATCTAGATCATCATCACTGGATCTGGATAATCACTCAATCTGGATCATCATCACTGGATCTAGATCATCACTCGATCTGGATCGTCATCACTCGATCTAGATCATCACTGCTAGATCATCACTCAATTTGGATCATCACTATTGGATCATCATCATTGGATCTAGATCATCACTCAATCTGGATCATCACTGCTGGATCATCATCACGGGTGCTATCTCATTATTCTTCTCGTCATAGGAAATTCTACAGAGCCAGCCCTTTTTCATGTTGGTTGTAGGCCTAGCCTCCATGTAGGTCTTCTTCAACACTTATATCTGACCCTAAGTCAAAATGGCCCTCCCAGCACTTACATCTGACCATGAGAGGAACACATCCAACACCATGTCAGAAAGGCACTCCCAACACTCACATCTGATCATGGGAGGAACACATCCAAGAACCATGTCAGAAAGGCCCAGCACTTACATTCACCAGCATGATAGGACAAACCTACTATCATCTGTGAAAAGGCACAGCACTCACATGCACCAGCATGATAGGACACACCTACTATCATCGGTGGAAAGGCACAGCACTCACATCCACCAGCACGATAGGACACACCTAATATCATCTATGGAAAGGCACAGCACTCACATCCACCAGCATGATAGAACACACCTAATATCATCTATGGAAAGGATCGGCACTCACATCCACCAGCATGGTAGGACACACCTACTACCATATGTGGAAAGTCACAACACTTACAATCACCAGCATGGTAGGACTCACCTACTACCATCTGTGAAAAGGCACAGCACTCACATCCACCAGCATGATAGGACACACCTACTATCATCTGTGGAAAGGCTCAGCACTCACGTCCATCAGCATGGTAGGACACACCTACTACCATCTATGGAAAGGCACTACTTACATCTGATCATGTGGGAACCAATCCCACAGTCACATCAGAATGGCTCTCAGCCCCAGGCTAAGAATTCCTAGTAACTGACCAGGTGCCTCCATTCTCCCAGAGAATGGCCTTCAGCACTTATATCTGATCATGTGGAAACACATCCCATAATCACATCAGAATGGCCCTACACTTATATTTGATCATGTGAGAACACATCCCACAGTAATATCAGAATGGCCCTCAGCTCTAGGCTAAGTATTCCTGGTAACTGACCAGGTGCCTCCATTCATAAAATGGCATTCAGCGCTTATATATGATCATGTAGGAACCAATCCTACAGTCACATCATAATGGCTCAGCACTCATATCTGACATGGAAGGAACCAATCCTCTCACCATGACAGAATGGCTCGGCCCTTACATCTGACCATGGAAGGAACCAATCCTCTCACCATGTCAGAATGGCTCATGGACTCATCACTTCCCCTTAGAGGGAACCTCGAGTTGGAGAACACCAAGCTTCTCCCTTAAGTACTCAAACTTCACTCTAGCTATTTCTAGCATAGAATCACATCAGGGTTGATTACGTCCAAGGATAACCTGCGAGCTTCGCTAGGACCGATTACATCCGAGGACAACCTATAGGATCGATTACATTTGAGCAACCTATGAGCTTTGCCAGGGTTTATGCTCAGAAAACCTGTCTCACTCACTATGCTAGAACTCCCTCTTTCAAGAGATCTCGATCTAGACCACATGCTGGAGCTTCACTGCTCCTCTCTGCATCATACAAAAATGCAAGTCAGATCAATCAAATCAAATAGTAGTTTTCAAAAGGAACATACTACCTCCCAAATAACAAGTGGCAACATATTTTTCCTCAGCTGTACTCAGTGCCACGCAAAACTGCTTCCTGCTACAACAAGAATTGCTCTTCCTATCAATGACACTGCCCAATCCGAATCCACATAACCCTCCAGGTTAATCTTCTAATTTGCCTCATACTTGAGCCCATACTCAATTGTACCCTTCAGGTACCTCACTGCATGCTTTGCAACCATCAGTTGAACATGTCTCAATGTGTTCATAGCAAAGCAAATATTTGGTCTCATATTCGTCAGGTACATCAAGGAACCAATCATCTGACAATACATCATAGCATCAACTGTCTCTGGTGAAGCAACACTCAATAGCTTCAGGTTCGATGCCATAGGTGTGGCCATGGCCTTGCAGTTCGTCATCTTGAACCTATTCAGGATCTCTACTGCATACTTCCCTTGTCTCAGGTATATTCCATCCGCATTATGCCACACCCCCATGCCTAGAAGTAATGCATCATACCCAAGTCTTTCATTTCAAACTCGGCAGCAAGTCTCCTCCTTGCAACTTTAATGAGTTCCTATTTTCTATTAGGAACAAGTCATCGACATATGACAGGAGCATCACTGGTCTTCCATCTTCAACCTTGAAGAAAAGTTTGGAATCTGTTTTACTCTCAGTAAAGACTAGAGTCATCAGTAAGTTGTCCATCCTGTTGTACCATGTTGAACCTCTGGATCTTCTGCAGTCACTCCCTCTATCTTTCGTACTCTATGCACTGAAACATTATGTACCGGAGTGACAAGTAGCTTCCTCTGCTACTAATATTCTATGTATCCATCTAAGATCACTGGATACCAAGATCCTCTATCTTGAAATTTTTTCAAAAGTTCTTCTCGCACCCATCTGCGACCTTGTCATCCTCGATAGACTTTCATCTTAAACCTTGTATGAAAGGTTCAGATCTTCATCAATCTCCTCATGTATGTGCTATCCCATGGGTGTCTTCTGAACTCGTACAAGGCCTTCTTTCATTTTCACACATGATTCTTCTTGTCATTTGTCTCAAATCCCACTGGCTGCAAATGTCTCTTCATCGTATATGCCTTCTTTTCGTGAGAATCCTCGGGCTACGAATCTTGCCTTGTATCCCACAATGTTTCCATCTACTGCATGATGGAACTACGAACTTCCCTTCACATATCGATACTCCATCCTAGATATCATTCTTCTTGAACTGGTCTTCCCTTTCTTCTTTGTTACTTCTTCATAGTTGGAAGGTTATGCATCAATGATGTCGCTGCATTCGTCATATTATTCTTCATCTTGAACTGTCGTCACTTGTTCTTTGGAACAAGTCTCATCCTTCTTTGCTTGTAGGCGATTATGTATGCGATCTTTCCTACAAGTCAAGTGCATTAGTTGTATGGTTAGAAACATTTCAAAAGGTATATTCATAATGAAAAATTCTTTTGCATCAAGATATAAGATTATGCAACTATTTTAGCCAATAAAACATTCATCCATATCTCACGAAAACTTTCTAGATGCCTTCCATCTCTACCAAGACAACATTGAGATTGTGCACTAATCCAATATGTCAGCAAAGAGGTTTCATTCTAGATAAGTAGCAATGGAGTGTTGTGTAGCACCATGAGCTACTTACCCACCACATGCATATTAGTAGTATACTGTCATTAATGCAAACATTCTATCATGCATAATACATCAACTGAATATAAACAAATACATAACAAAAACAATATCATGAAATGACAATTGAATACTTATCTTTATTTGTTTCGTGGGTAGACTCCTTATTGAGCCTTTAGCTTCATCATCTTCTTCATTCATCATTTCTTATCCAAATGCTAAGATGGATAAGAGTTTCTTCAAGAGTTGAGTCCTTTGTATACCTCATCGCTTGAGGGATCTTCTTTGGATGGTGAGATCTTGATCTTCAGTTGCTCCCATCTTCTCTTCTCTTATTATGAGTCGAGCTTCTTCTTCTTGCCAGAGTCTGCTGAAAGTAATCACTTCCTTATGGCACATAGTCCTTGCATGAATGAATCTCATGATCCTGGGAGGCCATTCAAGGTGGCTATCACCACTTCTGCATTCTCCATTTCTTCTTTTACTGCTACAAGTTTTTCTTTGATTTGAGAGACCCTCGTAAAGTATGACTGTATGGGCTCTGCATTCTGGATCTTCACATTCTTCAACTGTTTTCTCAAAGTCATATTCTGATTTATGTTCTTCCCTTCAAATATCTTGGTCAAGGAATCAAACATCTCTTTCGGTGTATTTAGGGAAGACACTTGTGGTACAAGTTGATCCGTGATTGAATCAGCAATGATCTTCTTGGCCTTGATCAAGTTCTTCTTGTGTAAGGCTTTTAGCCTCATCTCCCTCTGGAACTGGAACCTCTCTACTTATGTAGGTGTCCAATTCATTTCCTTCAAGAAATAGTGACATCCTATACTTCCATGCTTGGAATTTGTCAGCCTCGCCAAGATTTTCATCAAGCTGATGTGATAGATCACTTTGAAATGATAACCTCAAATGAAAATAGAAAAATATTAGATCTTACCGATTTGAGGTGTCCGTCCTGGTTCCAGAGTTGGATGATCTAGGGATTTTCAGAGAAACCCTAATTTTCAAAACTTGGAATCATTCAGATATGATTGGATATAAAGACAGACCTCTTTAAGGTGAGCTATCTAATGTACTCATTTTCTAAAAATTGTGGAGGAAACCTCCCGGAACAGGAAGCCCTAGTTTACCAATTTCTTCTGCAGAAATTCTTGATACTGTTTCTACAGTATCTCTGAAATTACTACTCCTCTATGTCTAAAACTTTGTACTAAGGTAGACTCACCTGTCCCTGTTCCAACACCACATGTTTCATCAGAATTGGTTTCATCAATTGCGACTTATGATCATTTTCCCAAGGTGACCTGTTTCAATACTATTCAGCATAGTGAAGTTGTACGGACTTCCACGTGTCATTGTTTCATCTTCAGGGTCCCAAACTTATACCACAGAAACTATAGTTTGTGACCTTTCTAGAACATCTTGAGAAATTTAATTTGGACCTTGGTAGCCCGAGATATGGCAATTCTCCCCAGGTGTCCTGTTTAGGGATGAATTATGGAAGAAACTGGAACCCTAAATTGGAGGAATCATATCTCCTACAATATAGTGAATATGAGGCTAAAACTTGGACAAAGTGTGCATCAGGATTTTATCTTCGACCTGTGAAATTTTAGACCCTTGAGACTTCTGCAATCCCTATATATAGAGAATTTACCAAAACTTATCAGTTTTAGTATTTAGGGTTTTTCCAGCCCAGGGTCAAACTAGGGTTTGAATTTGCCAGAGTTTCACCCAACCAAAATTCTCAACCCAGGTCTCTAAAATTCGATTTTGATGAGGAGATAAATCCTATGCCAGGCTCACTCAAAAATTCCTCTTCTGTAAAAATCCCTAATTTCCCGCACCAAAAACTGAAAATGCCTGGAATCAAATTCTGCTTCGATAGAAAGATGCGCCCTTCAATGGAGAGTTAGCCTAGCATACTTTTGCTGATGAATTGTGGAGAGAGACCCAAAAATTAATAAGCCCTAGATTTTTCAGCTACACAATGTCTTCTTCTCAGGTTAGCTCTGATACCATGTTATATTTTTATCATTTAAGCTAGCATTATCTTAGGATCTTTAACTGAGAGAATAACAAGCACAACAATCAAACACAAGAGACAATAGACACAAATATTTTCCTCGGGGAAACCATAAAGTAGAAAACTCTGCAACTTCCTCAGAGATAGAATCAGCACCAAAATTAAAACCCAAAAACAGTAAGATGATCTCTAGACAGCATTAGTCTCTTTCTTTGATCCTAGCTTCTTCTCTCTCACTCATGCGCCCCAGTGAGTGAGTGGGTGTGTGTAATAAATAGAGAGTCTCACTCTCTATTTATATTCTTTCGTTCACTTAACCTTTAACTCTGTTATGTAGGCTCGAGAAACCACAACTGGGGTACTAATGACCCGACTTACAATAACTCACCTAGGGCCGACTTCTCTAGGAGAGTCTAATAACCCTAGTGCCCCACAACTGTGGGGACTTTAACCATTGATCAATAGGAGGGTTACCCACAATGACTTTGCATGACTTGTTTACATTATTGAATCTCCCGATAGGAACACCGGGGCATGACATGACCCAAATACATTACAAACACTTCCCAAAATAAACATCGGGGTACAATACATAAGATATACGAGTGAATACATTCCAAAGTTACAAATACATCAACACTTGGTAGTTACCAAATTATTTTAAAATACACACATTTATTACATTAAACATATAATAAATTATTATATCTAACAAACAACTAGTACAATTGAAATGATATGTATTTGAAAACAATGTTTTTTAAAATTTGAACAAATACCTAGAGAAATCACTACCAACATTGCATGTTTCCCCTCTTTATTGGCATCCAAGTAGGAAGGTTAATGTTTATAATAATAAAAAATAGGCATTCACATAACACCATATCCAATCATTCACATAACACTATAGTCACTTATATTTTGTGTGTGGTAATCCATAAATTTTGCCATGTTTTGCACGTAAATCATAATTATAAACATTGAATTATGGGAAATGACGAAGAACCTAGGCATTCAGTATATGTATTTAGCCTCCCATTAAGGCCTCTATTATGTACTTCCAGTTGTATATATTGCTCGGATCCCATTGTTTGAGCCTTGATCCCTATTTGTATATTGAAACATTGATACGAGCATGGATATGCCCGCCTCATCCATATATATGTTTGAGATTATATGTACCTCATCCATTTTGAGAATCAATACAAACCAAAAGCCATTGTAGTTTGAATGAGGAAACTCCGACTCTTCCATGGTTCCCTCCTATTTATCCACCATTGTCACCATTTTTCCTTTGATCCTATGATGTTTGTCGGCCATACGATAAGCTCCTACCCTCACACATCAGCATGCAATTTCTTAACACCAAAAATTGTCCACATAGCTCTATATGGTCCAAACCATAATTATACATCATAGTCCCACCATTATTTCCTCCATTTTGACCTTCACAACTAAAATTCCACCAAAATTGGTCCAAAACATTATTATTCCTTCCCCCATAAATACAAGGAAGTTGAACATTTATTTTGACATAACCCCACTCTCTCCGAAAAGGACCAAAAAACGCTAAAATGAGAATGGATCAAAAACCATGGATAAATACCATGCAAAATAAAATACCATGGGTCAGAAAACCTTGGATCATCCTATAAATACATTGTAAAGGTCTTCCCACAACAAATTTTGGGCATTCCTTACATTTTCTAGAAGCTTTTGGCCATCACTTCCTTTAGCCACACTATCCCATGGTGCACATTGAATTCTCTTCATGTAACCCTTAATCCCATTTTCAGTGACAACCCCTTGTTAGAGACAAATGCAGGCCAAGATCGTGGGAGCCTACAAACCATTTCCTTAAAAGGCTGCAGTGGCCCATTTTAAAGGTATTTTTTGTTATTTTATTGCATTTGTTTTAGAGTTTTAAATTATTGTTGTTGTTTTGTCATAAGTCGAGGTTGAGAAATCCCTTGCACCATGAACTCTACCCTTATATCTGGTTGATCTAGCATATGTGTTTTTGCACGTAGTATGGGAGAAATCCCCACTACAGTTTTGGCGACTCCGCAAGGGAGATCCCCTTGCATCTTTGTTTTTGTAGGTGTTTTTGCTGGTTTGTTCTACTTGGGAACCTTCAGCCTTCGCAGATCTGACCCCCTTGTGGTAGATCCAAACCATTATTTCCTCCATTTTGACCTTCACAACTAAAATTCCATTGTGAAGGTCTTCCCACAACAACTTTTGGGCATTCCTTACATTTTCTAGAAGCTTTTGGCCATCACTTCCTTCAGCCACACTATCCCATGTTGCACGTCGAGTTCTCTTCATGTAACCCTTAATCCCTTTTTCAGTGACAACCCCTTGTTAGAGACAAACGCAGACCAATATCGTGGGAGCCTACAAACCATTTCCTTAAAAGGCTGCAGTGGCCCATTTTAAAGGTATTTTTTGTTATTTTCTTACATTTGTTTTAGAATTTTAAATTAATGTTGTTGTTTTGTTATAAGTCGAGGTTGAGAAATCCTTGCACCATGAACTCTACCCTTATATCTGGTTGATCTAGCATATGTGTTTTTGCACATAGTATGGGAGAAATCCCCACTACAGTTTTGGCGACTCCGCTGGGGAGATCCCCTTGCATCTTTGTTTTTGTAGGTGTTTTTGATGGTTTGTTCTACTTGGGTACCTTCAGCCTTCGTAGATATGACCCCCTTGTGGTAGATCCAAACCAGTCTTGTCCCAGTTCCTGCCCGCCATCCCAAGCCAACAGATTTTTCTTAAAAAATACTCAATTACGGTCGGATCACACTTAGCCTACAAAAAGTTGTGACCCAGGTCGCACCTTTTTTCCCAATAAGCATGACCTAGGTCGTGCCTTCTTCCCCGATAAGTGTGACCTTAACCAAAACTCCAAATCACACTTGTTCGGGCTTCCGGAGTGATCCTGGTCGCTATTGTGACCCAATTATGTGTGACCTGTCACACAGAAACCTTTGCTTTGTGTGAGATGAGTCTTTCTGGTGATTTTCTGCCTTGATTGTGATTTTTTTATAGTTCTATGCGACCCCGATCACACATTTTCCACCGACAAGCGCACCTGTTCCGCCGACAGGTGCGACCTAGAGTTTTTTCAGTCCTTTTTAGTGTTTGAGACCCTTTTCCAAACCCCATGTCTATGTTCTACCCCTTCCCTGACTATTTCCTTCCATATCTGATTGCTTCCAGCCCCTTAGTTTGTTTTGTGGTCCTATTTCCCTTGTATGTGATCCCCCTTAGTTGGTCTTGGTAGTTGAGACCCCCTGTTTGTTCCTACATCCTGTGAAGTTCCTTATGCGCTCATTTACTTGTGTACATTGTGTTTTCTGGAAGAATTAGTTGTTTTGAAAAAAAATTCCTGCGATTTACTATTATTTATTTTTCTGCATTTGCGTCTCAGCAGTGATATCATTAGGGTTTATACATTACACATCACGTGTGCACACATCTCACACCCTAAAGTAAAACGCTTGGTTCATGAGCCCAAGATGAATCTAAAATTTAATTTAACTCATCCAATATTGTAACCTCATTTGAGGACCAAAACAATATTGTAGTTAAGTTAGGACACTGGGGATAGGCATCCAAATAACACCCCTTTGTCATTTACATCTGAGACATAGATTTTGTCCTCTAGGGTACCAAAATCCTCTAGTACTTGTTGACACGGTCATGACCTATTTTTCGGGAGGCCCCTCGCTCTGTGGGAGTAAGCCACAATGAAGGGGTTTTCGGAAGTCAAGGTGGAATACTACACTCCATTCTACATCGAAGGCTAACCCTTCATAGTCCTCCTTGTGCATGCCAAGGACCATATCGGTTGTTGAGCACCAAAGGGATGAAGTGCCAGGAAATCATCCCAGATGTGTCATGAATGAGCTAGCCTAGTTTCAAGTTTATTAGGGATCTTTGACTGGAGGTCCCTCTTGGTAGTGGTATTCTCTTCTCCTCTGGTTATTCCATTTCGTATTGTTTGAATGTGGATTTGACCACCCAACTGAGGATATGATTTGTGATGGGATTCCATCTTGTAGCTAGGATTTTTCTTGCACTTATACCCCATATGTCAGTGCATCCTTTTCTTTCTAGGTAGAGTTTCTTGTTGGCTTTCTAGCCACTTTTTTGTAGACTCTCCTGTTGTGACACGTTGTTGCACTTCAGTTTTAGAGCTTGCTTTTTGTCCTGCATGACACCATTTACCAGCTCTCCTTCTACAAACTTGGTTGTAGTTGGACTTTTGAGCTTGCTTTGACAGCCTTGAGCCTTCATTCATCATATAGCACACCATTGCTCCACCACGCTACTCAAAGAGACTTAGGGGCCATGCCCCTCAATTCGATTCCTTGAACTGACATCGTCGGATCCATATTCAGTGTCGTTCACCACCTTTAGATCCATACATTGCATCTGAGTCTGATTTGGATTCATATCAATATGAACCTACCTTGTTCACTTCCCCATCTAGCCCCATGGTTGGTGCACCTCCAAACCCCTTTCAGAGGGGGTGGTTGATAGTTGATTTGTGAATTCTCCACCTATCATATCAGGTATCCCTTCTATGGAACCTACAAATCCTGGTCCTAGTGGGCCCCTCTCAATCGCACACACTACTACTGGTCCATTACCCACTAGTGGTGGCCCCACTCAATCCACCATGGTTCATATCATACCTTCATTTATGCATGGGGGCATTGGCCCTTTTACCACCATTTCGGTGACTACTCCTACTATCGGAAGGAATCCATACCAACCCCCATTTGCACACAACAACTTCATACCCATCGGTCTCAACACCAATGATGACCCTCCTCAATCTAGTCCGGGTCCCAGTCTACCATTCATGGCTAGTCTCAACCTTCTTGATTTGGCACGGTTGACGAATGGCCCCACCTGTCATGACCTGTTGTGGCCTCACATTCCTATCAAACTCCCATAAGACATCCCTAATTTTGAGGGAAATGTAGGAGAATACCCTCAAAACCACATCATGTCCTTCCACTTATGGTGATCCTCTAACAACATAGTGGATGATTCTATCCGATTGTGGTTATTCAATGCACACTCACTAGTGTTGCAGCCAAATTGTACATTGAACTACCCCATGCCACTTATCCAAACTTTTCTACATTATCCTTGATGTTTCTCTAGTACTTCCAACTACCTGTTCGTTATGATGAGGGCATGTAAATTCTACTATCTTATCGACATAACACTACTACCCATATCATGGATCATATCCATGAGTGGCGTCGTCATTGTAGCTTGTGTAAAATCCAGTTAGATGATAGGATTTTCTTGGATTGATTTCTTAAAACCTTACTCACCCCTATCACTAAATATGTTACATCTGAGTGCCCATAAACTGAGGAACAATCCATCGTCAAAGTACAATAGTTTGATCTTATCTATGCCCAATTAGGATATTTGTATACCATCATACCTGATGCTCCTCGTGTTGTCTCCTCACTGTGAGATACGTTGGGGCATCCCATGTTGTTGATGGAGTCATTGGCTCTATTACCCAGCCCCCCCACCTATACACAACCTCTCCTTCGATGCCTCCTCACTCCTATAACACCTAGTGTTTCCCAACCAGGTAACACCCTGATTTTTCATGCATAGCGGCTCATTCCGGAGGCACACCTTCATATCAATCTCACAAACCAGTTTGCCACATTCACACACCAAATTGGCTTGGCACCTACGTGTAGTATCCAGATGTAGGATTTGCAGCCCCTCCAGCTGCTCCCACATACTACCCACCACTTGTGCAACCTACACCTACTTCGGCCCCAACCCCTCATGTTCCTCAAGGACAAGTCTACGCTTAGAAGAACCTCCCTAATCAACCTTCCCCCAATAACCAACAAGGGCAGGGAATATGAAAGAGAGGTAGGAACTGGGGAAACAACCAACCTCAAGGAGGTGGCCAACAACCCAAACCTTCAAATAAAAATGAAGCTAATCCCCCTGAATAGAACCCCCGCCATCCACCTAGACCTGGGAAAAACCCTCAATTGCGAACCAACCATCCATGCACCGTTTGTGACACTTATGACCATTATACACATCAGTTCCCCCATATGAATCATGTTCGCCATTTACTACAAACCGATAAAAAACGTGACACCATTCCTTCCACTCCGGCATAGCCAAACTGATGCAGGAGCATTCTGCTCTCCATCCAATTCTAAGCCCAATGTTTGGATCAGACCTAGAAGGGGTGTTCATTTTTTGAGTGGATAGTTATTTGAATAAAATATTGTAAATAAACGTATGTGTTATGTGATTTTATATGGATAATGATTCATTTAGGTGAGTCAATAGGTGAATGAATGAGTCATGGATTCAAAGTATGAGTCATGTAACAAATCCCTCATTTAATGGCAGCGAGTCATGGGATAGGCTTAAGAGTTTTCCTTATTTAGAATTAGTTTGCATATTGTTGAGGGCTTTTTGGATCTGAACCAGGATTGGTTTCAAAATCCATTTGTATATGTGTATGTAAGCCTACGAGGAAAAGGCAAGTAGCCAGAGGAGGCTAGAAGTAGCAAAAGGGGATAGCCAAATATTGTAAATATGGCTAAGGCATGGCCAAATCAAGGAGAAATCAGGCCGAGGATAGTTGGTTGTGTTATATCATGCCTAAGAGGATCAGAACATAGGTTCTAAGTTAAAATGTGAATGTACAGAGTTTCTTATGATTGAATGAAGAAAGACAATTGTGAATGGCTCTGTGTAAATTATAGGAATTTTGTTAAATGGTCATTGTAAGGGAAATTATCTCTATATCGCTCTATGTGAATGGATTTAGATGTTATATGTGAATGTATGTAATCTATCTGTGAATCATAATTGAATGATTGCAGCAAGATAGTTATTTGTATCAAGAATGATATCGTTTGATCAATTCTCTGATAAATTGGCGTAGAATTGCAAATGTCGTAATTAAGATTTGGACGATCCATATTACAGGAGAAATATGGATCGATCGTAATTAAGATTTGGACGATCCATATTAAAGGAAAAGAAAAATGAATTTATGTACTTGATCAGAGATCAACGGCCAAAAAGCATTCCACAAAATATCGACGGTTCTCAGGAGTTGCAGAAATATACTTACAGGAGGAAAATTTCGGAAGCTCATTTTTGGGAAAATGGGAAGGTGTATCCGCAATTGCAGAAAGGAGCTTGTGGAAAGGTTGTTGCAGAAACTAAGTTGTGGAAACTCAATTGTGGAAATTGAGTTGCAGAAACAGATTTGTGGAAACCTAAATTGAGGGAATAAGCTTGCGTAGAAGATTTTAGTCAGTAATTTCTACTAATTAGGATCTACAAGGCCAACTATTTGTTAGTCTGGCATCACAAACCCAACACCACAAGGTCGTGCGCCTATGGTGCTGCAGAATTTGTTATCGAACCAAGGAATGGTTAAAACCCAACCCTTGGCACCAAAAAATACTGCAACCACCTCTACAGGTCAACCCATTGATTTTGGTGTCCATCATCTTATGACATTGTCATCTGATGTCAACTTACAGACTCAACGAAACCAGTATGGCTCCACCATGGTAATTGTTAATGCATCCATGACATCTACCTCTACCGCTCTCAATATTTCCTTACATTTGTCGTGACCTCCCATAGACGAAACTACCAAAGTCCCATGATTCCCTTTGTGTTGCATCGTGAACAACCCTACTGCTAGAGTCACACTTAACTACAGTATAGTCAAGGACTTGGCCCAATCTCCCTCTGCCATGTCCGCTCTGGAAGTCCTTTGAACTTGTCCTTCGCAATGAAAATTTTTGCTATCCGCATTAGGTGTCCTTGATCCCACTGATTCCAGGTTAATCACTTTCGAATTGGATCAAGGACAACCTCGGATGCCATCATCCGCAGCCTTCCAAGTTCCTTTCACTATTCAGAATTTGGTTATTCATCGATGCATCATCGTTGAGGGTGCATCCACTTCTGTTGTTTCAACCTTTGTTTGGAAGAAACCTTGATCCCCAACCCTTCAACATTCCACCGCTACCCTTCGTGCTTACGATGGCCGCGCTGCTCAACCCCAAGGAATTCTAATGAATGTCCTCATTGAGTTGGCCAGAAAAACTGTGTTGATTGACATTGAGGTTGTCAACGGCTAGCTCAATTACAACCTCCCCCTAAGACATAGTTATATGTATGCAATGTGATTTGTTTCCTCCACCGTATTTTGACTCTTAATTTTCCCCCATGATGGGAATATCGCGACTATCAACCAACTTATGTCATACGATCCTAAAGAATCGGCCACACTAGAACATGTCATCCTAACGATCGACACCACCATCGATAGCGTCTCCATCCCTTCCCTGTCTGTCGTTGGTCCAGACTTATTTACCAATGCCCCTTTGATGGACACCTTTTTGTCCCTCCCACCTCCTCCTTCAACGGCTAACATATCGGATCTGTGCACTATCACATCTAGTAACATTCTGACCTCCTCGCAACCTCATTCACAACCCCAACCGTAGACCTTGGGGAATTATTGGGGTTCATTCCTGTACACACGATCCCCTTCCTCTTTCCACCTTCTAGAATTGTGAGTAAGCCCGTCATGGCTACTCTCAACCTTCCAGGATTCACTTTGGGTATTCCAATTTGGTACCTTGACCCACCCACCCTACCCCAGACACCACATATCGTATTGACATTGGTCCAACCTATTGAGATGGTGTCAGACCCACCTCCTGGTACACAACCAATTGTTTCTCTTGCTATTGTTGCCCCCATCCTCCCATGAATACTAGGGGAAACGCACCCAAATCCCTGAAAAAACCACGTCCTCCTCCTATATGTGCTTTATGCAATGTCCAAGGCCATGCGACACAGAATTGTCCATATTTTCCAATCCTTCACACCCACATGCACACAATGATTTGAGACCGATGAGGCTCTAGTTGTCAATCTACCAATCATGCATGCAGTCAAAAATAAATCGCTACGAACCAATCACCCATTTGCAGTTTGTGTCCTATATGGTCATTATTCTCACCATTTCTGAAACTTTCGTGAGTACCAGCCTCTCCTCAGTGACATTTGCAAGCACTCTCGTGAGTCCGAAATCATTTCCCTTGAGGAGATCCACCCTCTCGGATCTTCTCTCGAACACTAAATAACACCATTTACACTATCTCTACTTCTAGTAACCCGTTCCCCTCCTCGTCCGTGGAATATCCTTCCGACCTATCCACGTGCTAATTTCACAATGATGCAGAGATCCTCGAAGCTCTTTAGAATCCTGAATATCCTTGGGATGATTTGCACTATTTCTCCTTATTCATCCCCGATGAACCTTCTTCATTGTCGTACCTATTCTCTGTCGAAGCGAAATAATTCATCCATGTTTAAAAAATCAAGCCCGACACTTGACACCTTTAAATAAGGTAACATGGCCAACATTTCACCAACCATTAAATTCGATATCTCAACCACACCTAGGATAGTTGAAGATATTACGCTCGGTGCATCTTGCACCCCTGAAGAAGTCACTTCCTACAAAACACTTTTTCATGAATTTCATGATATTTTCAATTGGTCTTATACAAAGATGCCTGGGCTTGATCCATCTATAGTTGAGCATCGCATTGACACATGGCATGATGTTGCCCCCGTTCTCCAAAAGGAATGACCCATTCACCCATCAAAGGCCGCTGTCATCAAATTTGAGATCGAAAAACTGCGTAAAGCAGCCTTCATATACCATATCGCGTATACCATTTGGGTTTCCAATTTTATTACCATCAATAAAAAAAGGGTACCATTCACGTCTGTACTGACTTCTGTGACTTGAATTTATCTTGTCCCAAAGACAACTTCCCCACTCTATTTATTGACCAAATCATTTATGCTTGTGTCGATCATGAAGTCTTTACCTTCATGGATGGTTTTTCTGGTTATAACCAAATCCAGATCCGCAAAGAAGATCAGTACAAATCCGCTTTTAGTGCTCCCTGGGGCACTTTTGCGTATTGTGTCATGTCGTTTGGCATAAAAAATGTTGGAGCCACCTTTCAGCGGTCCATGACCTTTTGCTTCTACGACCTCATTCACATTATCCTGGTCTATTTAGATGACCTTGCAGCTCGATCTTGGAAGCGTTCTAAACATTTGGATGGATTACAACGAGTCTTCCTGCGATGTCGCAAATAAAGCGTCCACTTGAACCCCCTCAAGTGTGTGTTATGTTTCCTAGTCGATCGCTTATTAGGATTTATCGTGTCTCACAAAGGGATTATCATGGATCCTTTGAAGGTTTAAGTCGTCCTAAATCTTCCCCCTCCATGTATTCTGCGCCAATTGTAGAGCCTTCAAGGCAAGACCAATTTCCTTTGTCAGTTTATTCCAGACTATGCAACGAAATTCCATGGATTCTTATGCTTGCTCCATACCAACATTCATTTTGTGTGAGATGAGCAGGCGCAAGCCTCTTTCGATGCATTGAAACAATATCTTACTTCCACTTGTTATACACCTGAATGGCACCTCTCCGTCCGAGTGCCGACATCCCTCATGTTGGCACACAAAAGGACACTTATGGATAGAGGTTTGCCCAAAACACTATAGATTGGCTTGTCATGAAATTCATTATTTCACCATCCACCTAGTTACTTTGTCATTTGCCTATATTGAGATGTGTTAAATCAGTATTTTGTTTCTTCAATTTTGGTTAGAGTTTCATTTATTTCGAAGTAACTCTTTTGTTTTAAGTTTGATTATTTGCTTCCTTTAGGGAAATTTTTGGTTGTTAGGTGATTTTTGACTTGGCTTTTATATTTTGGTTTTATTTTTTATCCTTTACATTTTGATGGGGTTTTTAAACATCATTATATCAAAGAATGGATTCACAAACGATTATTCTGAGCATAGTAATGCATGATCACTACTCAAGCAGCTTTTAAACTTCATACAAAATGCCTAAAAGTTGCAAGGCAGCAATAAAATAGCGTTAAAACTATTCTTGTAGCGCTGGAGCCAAAAATTAACGAAAGGGTGCCACAAGAATATCGCGACCCTCATTTTTTTCGATTTTCTAGCAAAAATTTGGCATTTTCTTGAATGATGAGTGACTAATCTCATATTGGGAAGTGTTTACTACGTGTTGATTCAGGAATTTCATAAAAACAGGTGGTTCTACGTCGTGAGGGAATCGTGGTCATCGTGAGCCCAAAGGCAATTGATTTTGACAGGTAGCAGCGTGGTTTGATGTTTAATGTGAGATGAGTTGTCATTTGCATGCACATTCAAAGACGACGGACTTAGTGGAGTAACCATAATCACTACAAAACCGGATATGCCTGCTGGGAAACAGAGTGAGGTTTTATGGAGTCACAGGAAATTAGGGCTTCATGATTGTGCTGTCTGCAGTCAAATTGCATCCTGAAGGACACCTGTACATTCGAGGTGAACAACTTAACCACTCAGATCATGATTTTAAACCACTGTAGTCGTTCAATTAAAAGGTATTCCACGATAAGCCAATATAGATGAAAATTTGGGGCTTTTTCGCTGGGGTTCGTTTTAGCAAAATTGATCAAGGGAAAGGTTAAATTGTGCTGTTAAATGAAATTTCATCCAAAGAAATAGCTTCCTGAGACATGTTAAGATGTTCTGTTAAGTGGAGGACTGAAATTTAGCTTTATATTGGACAATGCATTTGTTGAAGTTTACAAGAGGCAGGGTTGAAATACAATGTATGTTATGATGATTCAAATTTAATACTGCTGCTGGTGCAACATGAGATGAAGGAAAGGGATATTTCAGACAATATGAAAACCTATATAGCCTAAAGACCTAATTTTTCTAGGTTTTGAAGTTCACTGTCTTTGAAAGCCAAAAGAAGCTGTGAGGAGTTAAAGGCTTGAGAGTTGATGAAAACTTATTATCATTTTGACACTAAGATTTCTGAGAGCTGACAATGGATTAAGTTTAAGATGGTTTATCCTTTATATACCTTCTCATCTAACCTATAAACAGGCTGCGTTTAGTCTAAAGCTTGACAGTTGTGATTCTTCATGTAATACTCTTTTTGTGCAGAGATAGTTTATACATGATTCTGGCAGGTTATGAGTACTAATACACAGTTTCATTCTATATGCTGGAGGTGGACAGTCATTTGGAATGACAAGTATCAGTGGTAGTGAATAATCTAGCCTGTATCCAAAAGAACAAAAGCAGCAGTCAGAGAAGAGTAAGGAGAGCTGTTTTTGAAACCTGAGAGATTTGAAAAGTAGACAGTCACCTGACTGGTCATTAATTGAACCCTAAAACCTATACAGTTTTCATCCTCTAATGAAAAATGGGCAAGAGTGGTAAAATTAACAGAGCTGAACCTACTGATGTAGGTTGGATCGAAAAACTTCTTGGATGTGTTGAACTATTTCAACAGGCTGGTTGGCTTGAATTCTTTAAAAGAATAAATGGGTATAATGCTGAAGTTTCTTGTAGGTTTGCACAGTGTTTTAAAGATGACATGGTGACCTTTGATACTCTTAAGTTCAGGCTGACAGTAGAACTGATTGCAGAAGCCACAGGGATTAAGAATGAAGGTGAATTATGGTTTAAGAAATTGCCTTTTACCTTTGATCCTCAGAGATACCTATTACCAAATGTCACTCCTGACTGGAATAAAGGCATTCTTATTCAAAATTTCAGAAAGGAATGGGTTGAACCAATCAGAGTTTTGCAAAGTTATATTACTTGCAAGGGCAGGTATGCTTATGTGTTTAAGTATCATTTCAGGTTTTTGCAACATATGGTGGGACAGTCCAAGATGAACCTTCCATTTTTCCTACTCAAAAGCTTGCAGAAAATGGCTAGCAGGGTTAAAGGGCATATGGACCATTCCTCTCTGTCCATCTTTCATCATGGGCTAATTAAGTTGATTATTAGCACTGTTTTGCAGCATGAAGGTAAAAGTTGGGACTTCTTTCTTTTCTGGTCAGGATTTCATCTCAAACAAGAAGATCAGCAGCCTAAGAGGCAAGCAGATAAAGGGAAGGTAATGATGAGGAAATTAGGTCAGAAAGCTAAACTTGAAGACAAGGAGGATGTTGAAGTTGAGAAGGCAGAAGAGCATGTGGATATTGACAGTAAACCCAAGGTGTTTTCAGTTGGTACTGCAGGTAGATATTCACTGTTTTCAGAAGAAGAATTGCAGCCTAGGCAACAGTTAATACTAGCAGCAGTTTCCAACGAAGCTAGAGTTGCTGTTATAGAAAAGGTGGCTATGCCTGAAGATGATTTTCAAACCCAACAGAGAATTCCACTCACCATTCTCTCAGATGATGAGGGATATTTACTGGAAGAAGATCAGCTCAGTGATAAAGCAGAAGGCAAGCATGAAACCTGTGGAGAATTCTTCACTTCAGAGATCAAAGCAGCCAAACCTAAAAAGAAGAAAAAAAGGACTGTAACCCCATATTGGAGGCCTAAAACTAGGCCAACAAATAAACTAAGATGGAATATGAAGAGGTTACTTAATCCAAAATTGAATTCCAAACAAGAGACTGTCTTGATTGATACTACCTCAAATGAAGAGACAAAAATTGGTAAAATGGACAGTAAAAACAAAGGAAAATCAGTTGCTAAACCTTCTTCTTCTTAGCCTGCAAAGGTAAAAGGATTGTCACAGTCTGAAAAAGAGTTAGGGCAGCCTAAGTCTGAATTGTCTGCCATAATTCTTGAAATAAAAAATAAACTTTTGAAGCAACAGCAGGAAGAAAAAGCTAAAGTATCTCCTGTTGAAAATCAAGAATGGGAAGAAGAAGATGAGCTTATACTTAGGGAAGCAGGTATTCTGAGAGACCCTAGTATTCCTGCTGATTTCACGGACTTGTTAATAAAGGGTGCAAACATACCTGAGATCCCTAGTTTTGAACAAGAGAGCATAACAGGAAGGTCAGTTGACATAGATAAAGAAAGTTTGCAGAAAATTATTCAGCAGTATAAACAGCAGATGAAATACTTGCAAGATGTCAATGATGGGTTGATGAAGGTTAAAAGAGGGCTTATAGAAGAACTACAGGATGTCAATAATCATTTCCAGGAGCTGACAGTAGTATCCAAAGAGGTTCTCAAGAGAAAAAGAACTACTGACATGCACTGTACAGAGTTGGAAGAGACAGTAAAGAACTTGCAGCAGGAAAATAAGAAGCTCACCAAAAGGATAACTAACCTGGAGAAGGAGAAGAAGAAAGCTAAGAGGAAACCTCAAGCATTAGATGGCATTGCTCTACTAGCTGAGGCAGCAAAAGAGCTATGAGTCACTTGTTCATTTCAGTTATTTGTTATCTATTTTAGTAACATATTAGTTAGGGATTACTATTTTTAGAAAAGTCATGTTTTGTAATATTTTACTGTTTACTTTACCTGATCGAGTGGATGGAAGACAGTTAGGGTTTTTGACACCTAACTGATTTTGTAAAAACACTATTTAGAGAGGTTAGAAAGTCATTAGCAGGGTTCTGATTTTTGGGAGCTACAGGAGGTCTTCAGACTGCTTTTGTCTTCAGACTTATTCAGGAGTTAAGTACCAAGGCTCTTGTATGCATTTGATGATGAAACTATGAGATATATGACATTTTTCCCCTTCAGTTTTCTGTGTTGGCTTCATTATTGAACTTGTTTAGTTTCTTAATTGATATATTCATTACTGGTTTATGTGTATTTGTTGGTGATGCTTGTCTTTTATGAATGAACCTCAGCATAGTGTTTCTGTTGGATCTTGTGTGATATATTATGCATCTTTATCATCTTCTATTTATGATTTAGTTATTATCTTGCTCATGAATGTATTCCCTGATTGTTCCCAAAGCTTACAACCATTAAAAACCTTTTAAGCAAACCCTAAACCCTAGTTTTATTGAGTTTTATATTTGAGATTGTGTTGGCTTGTTTCTCTGGCCTTAGAAACAATTTCTGGCACAAACATCTTTGGCGCCGTTGCCGGGGACGAAGCTGAAGCATATCTTCCCTGGGATACTCATCTATTTTACTAGTTTAAGAGGTGGACTTAAACCAGCACTTTTGAAGGCTATTTTTTCACCAAAGTTGTCACACTGGCTTCTAGAGGAGTGGGAACCAGGAGAAGACCTACTTCACCGTTACATTCAGGGGTTTCAGACCCTGAACAAATATTGAAAACAGCAAGAAAACTCTGAAGGTCTCAATCTTTATCAGCCCTCTGTGACCCTGACCAATTGGGTGCTTCATTACATTCAGCTGAAACCTCACCTTGGATCAAGCCTACTATACCTGATAGCTCTTTTCAAATCTTTACAAATCCTCAATCCTTTAGAAAAGCCAAAGCTGCCTCTCCTGGTAAAATACCTCTTTTTCAACTGAAATTAGGTAAACGTTCGTGGCAGTCAAGTTCTAGTCAAGCTTCTTCATTTGCAAAGACAGTCAGTCCAAAGATGGCAGCCCAAAATCCTCCCATAGACATGATGGACCGGATGGTTGCAGCCAGATATGCACCATTAGTCTTACCTCAGCCTTTACATGCATTGCCCGGAGGTGATTACCAGAAGTATATGCCTAGATTCAATGGACAGGGAGAAACCACTGCTGAGGAACATTGGGAGGCTTTCCTAAGTTATGTTGACAATCAAAACATTGAGGTCAAAGATGTATGGATGAGGGTATTCGTTCAAAGCCTTGATGGGGATGTAAGAAAATGGTTCAGAGAGTTGCCTACCAACTCAATCACTATAATTGAAGAGCTCCGGGATCTCTTCATGAGGCAATGGGGAGACACAAAAGATCACACCTACTATATAACTGAGTTTGGAGCTCTCAGAAGAAAAAAAGAGGAGACTGTTGCAGATTTTTCCAAAAGGTTTAACAAAATGTATAGTAGGATTCCAGCAGAAATTAAGCGTACTGAAACATTAGCTAAACTCACCTATGCCAATGCATTTGACCATGAATTTTCTCTATTATTGAGAGAAAGGATACCTATCACCTTGCTGAACATGCAAGATGCAGCATTGGAGGTTGAGTCCAATTTATTGGCTTCAAATAGACTTAAGAAAGAAACATCTCAGCAGCTTTATGATAAAAAGGGAAAGAAGGAAGCAACTTCAGGAAGTTCTGCTCCTCATTCTGCTGAAGCTAAGATTGATGAAATGGCTAAACTGGTGAAAATTCTCACTGCAAAATTGAATAAATTAGAACTTGAAAAGAATTCTGGCAAACCTGCTCCAGAAGCTGAAAAAAATCCAAATAACCAAAATCAGTTCATAAGGCAATTTTCCCCTAGATCCATACCAAGAGAGCGCAGGAACAATGATATCCCGTGAGAAAGGAAAGAAAATGAAGACTAGAGAGTTCCCCCACCTCTTCAGAACAATGTAGCTGATGAAGAAGAAGTTGATGAACAGCTGCTCTTTGAAGAGACTGAGACTGATCAAGATATGAATCATTTTGGAGAAGGATTTCCTGGAGGTTTTGTTACTGAGGAAGAATTTCTGAATGCAGAATATTATGATGCTAACATGTTTGAAGCTGAGGATGACTTGGATTTGGAAAAGACTGATGTAACTTCCGTTGTTCATCAGAATGGACCCAAGAATACTATAAATCTCAGATCAGGCCCAAAGCAAGTGGTGAAAGCCCCAAAGAAGAAAGTTGTTGTTCCTGCTGCCATTGTTCCTGCTAAACAGACAGCTAATCCTGTGCCAGAAAAAAGACAAGTTGCAGAAAAATCAAGGAAGACTCTAGAAGTGGAAGAGGTAAACAAATCTATTCAGAATTTCAGTTTGGAGAATGAATTAGGGAAGTTAAAGATTCATGTACCTTTAACTGAGTTAATAAATAATCCTTCATATAAACAAACAGTCTTGAAAGTGATGAATTCAGCAAATAATCAGCCTGTTTCAGACACAGTTAATCTGCAGGAAGAAAATCCTAAAATCTTCATTGGATCAGCCCTAACTGAAAAAACTGAAAATGAGGCTGGTGCTTCACCTCCTTTCTATGTCACCCTGACAGTCCATGATCAAATGATTCACAATTTCCTTTTAGATTCAAGAGCATCCCACAATCTGATGCCAAAGGCTGTTATGGAAGCTTTGGGCCTGAGCATCACTAAGCCTTACCATAACCTATATGCCTTTGATTCCCGAGCAGTGAAGTGCCTTGGAGTAATAAAGGACATGGTTGTCAGCCTAGCTCAGTTGCCCATGAAAAGTGTGATAATGGATGTTGTGGTAGCTGATATAACACCGAAGTTTGGTTTAATTCTATCTAGGTCATGGGCTAAAAAGGTTGGGGGAACTTTACAAATGGACCTTTCATATGCCACCATTCTAGTGTTTGGTGGAGAAACTAGAAGACTATATAGAGAACTGCAGTTTGCTTACATAATGACAAAAGACAAGAATCCCACTAATCACCCACTGTACTCTGTTGATAAAGATCTTGGTACATGCATGTTACATTTCAGTGATGAGGATAATTCTGCTGGTCTGTTACAAGTGGAAAAAGAACAGCCAGTAAAACACAGCAGAAATGAAGAAAATGCACTGTAGAAATTGTATTTTGATGGATCCTCATGCAAAGAGGGTGCTGGAGCTGGAGTTCTTCTAAAATATCCTGGAGGTGAAACAGTGAGGCTCATGTACAAGTTGGAATTTGTTACTACAAATAATACTGTTGAGTATGAGGCTTTGCTACTAGGATTAAAGGCTGCTAAAGAATTAGGCATTCAGCAGATTGCTGCATTTGGCGACTCTGAACTAGTTGTTCAGCAAGTGAAGAACAAATATCAAGTGAAGCAGGGTTTGTTGAAGCTTTACCGGAATGAGGTATGGGACATGCTTGAAAACTATTTTGTAGCTTTTAATATTACCTATATTCCTAGGGATTACAATCAGACTGCAGATTCATTGGCTTTAGCTTCCACATACTTCAGAATTCCTAAGACTACTCAGTTGAGGTATCCAATTGAAATAAGGTACAGACCTTCTGTACCTGATAATGTAAAATAGTGGAGAGTATTTGAAGATGATACTGAGATTAAAAGGTTTATTGAACTTACAGATGAGTTTTCAAATTCCTTAATTGATCAGGATGAGGATGATGAAGAAGAACAACTGGATGAAATTGTTGCAGAAGAGATAGCAGGTCATAAGATTATTGAATTGAAGAGTAACTTCATCCCCAAAGGTTTGGTACCTCTGGAAAGAATATTTACAAAGGATGATACACCTTCAAAGCCCGTTGTTCAGTCTTCAGAAGAGAATGTGATAGACTGCAATATTGGTTCAGCTGAACACCCTAGAATGGTCAAAATTTCTAAATCATTGACAGCTGAACAAAGAAATAGATATATTAAACTGTTAAAAGAGCATGTAGATGTCTTTGCATGGTCCTATGAAGAACTAAGAACTTATGATACAGGAATCATACAGCATAAGGTACCTTTAAAACCAAATGTTAAACCATTTCGTCAGAAACGCAGAAGGATCAACCCAGCCTTGTTTCCTATAATTGAAAAAGAAGTGAAGAAGTTGTTGGATGCAAAGATAATCGTGCCTCTCAGGTATTCTTCCTGGGTTGCTAATTTGGTCCCTGTCAGAAAAAAGAATGGAGAAATTAGGTTATGTGTTGACTTCAGAAATATGAACAGATCTTCATTGAAAAACAACTATCCTCTTCCTAAGATTGAACAGGTATTGCAGCAAGTGGTTGGAGCACAAAGGATCTCTATGGTGGATGGTTTCTCAGGGTACAATCAGATTGCAATGCACCCTAATGATAAGGAGAAGACAACCTTTACAACTCCCTGGGGGACATTCATGTATGACAAGATGCCCTTTGGATTGATGAATGCTGGAGCAACCTTTCAGAGAGCAATGGATATTGCCTTTGTGGGAGAAAAAGATAAGTTTGTGGTTATTTATTTGGATGATATTACTGTTTTCTCGCAGTCAGATGATGAGCACTTGAAGCATTTAAAGCAGACCTTCCTAAAATGTAGAAAGTTTGGCCTTTCTTTAAATCCCAAGAAGTCACATTTTGTTGTGCAAGAAGGTAAACTACTTGGCCACTTGGTGTCTGCTGATGGCATCAGAATAGACCTTGAAAGAGTGAAAGCTATACTGAAGATCAGTTTACCTAGGAGTAAAAAGGATGTTCAATCATTCATTGGAAAAATCAATTTTCTGGGTGGTTTATTCCTAACTTTGCTGAAACCATTAAACAGATCACAACCATGCTTAAGAAGGATCAAGAAGTTAAGTGGACTTTTGAGGCAAAGGCTGCATTTGAGAAAATCAAAGTAGCTCTTACTGAAGCACCTGTATTGGTAAGTCCTGATTTTACTAAAGAATTCCTTACTTTCTCATTTGCATCAGAAGACACAATTGCAGTTGTCTTACTTCAGAAGAATAAAGAAGGTTTGGAACAGCCTATTGCTTTCTTCAGCAAGACTCTCAGAGATTCAGAGCTGAAGTATAGTATATTGGAGAAGCAGGCTTATGCTCTGGTGAAGGCTTTGAAATTTTTCAGAATTTATGTCCTGCATTCAAAAGTCATTTCATTTGTTCCAAATGCTGCTGTGAAAGATGTCTTAACACAACCTGATAGTGAAGGGAAGAGAGGCAAATGGATTGCAAAGATTATGGGGTATGATGTGGAGATCAGACCTACTAAGCTTGTTAAGGGACAGGGTTTAGCCAAGCTGCTGGCTGAATCAAATTGTCAGGCTCTGGGACTGTATGTTATGGCTGAAGAAATAGCTCAAGAAGAAGATCAAGCAGCTCTGAAAAAAAGAAAAGATCATGGACTTTTATTCATCATCAGCCTGGTATGTAGACATTGTTCATTTTCTGTTATTTCTGCAATGTCCTGAGCATTTGGATAGGAAGGCTGCCAGATCTTTGAAACTCAAAGCTACTAAGTATTGTTTGGTAGAAAATCAATTGTTCTGGAAGGATCCAGGGGGTATCTTGCTCAGATGTTTGGACCAATCTGAAATAGGAGAAGTGATCTCAGAATCCCATGAAGGTGCCTGTGGAGGGCATAAGTATTGGAAAGCAACAGCTTACAAAATTTTACGAGCTGGATACTATTGGCCCACCTTGTTTGCAGATGTTTATCAACAGGTAAAGGCCTGTGTCCCTTGTCAGAAGTTTGCTGGAAAACAGAAATTGTTATCTTTGCCTTTGAAACCTATTGCAGTCAATGCTCCTTTCCAGCAATGGGGTCTGGATTTCATTGGAGAAATTAATCCAGCATCTTCAGGACAGCATCACTGGATTCTGGCAGCAACATATTTTTTCACTAAATGGGTGGAAGCCATTCCTACAAGGAATGCCACATACAAGGTAATCATGGATTTCATTGAAGAAAATATCCTGAGCAGGTTTGGCTGTCCTCAGAAGTTAGTGACAGATAATGCTAAGGCTTTCAAGTCTAAGGCAATGATAGCATTTTGTGAAAAGAACGGTATTTTGCTGAAGCACTCAACTCCTTATTACCCCCAAGGTAATGGCTTGGTTGAATCCTCTAATAAGAATATCATTCAGAGCATTAAGAAGCTGCTAAATCATAACAAAAGATCATGGGATTCAATGCTGAAATATGCATTGTGGGATGATAGGATCACAGTGAAACAAGCAATTGGAACATCTCCCTATCAGTTAGTATATGGAACAGAGGCGGTTTTCCCTGTTCATTTGGGGATCCCAGTGATGAAATTTCTCCAGAATGCTCAAGAGGAGCCAGATGATATGCAGAGGAGAATTTTTGAGATGATAGAGTTACAGCAAAACAGGGAAAAGGTGGATGAAAAGGCACAGTTGTATAGAGCCAAGATCAAAAGCAGATTTGACAAAAACAGTAAAGAAAATACTTTTTCAGTTGCTGATATGGTTCTAAGGTGGGATGCAAGAAAGGAGCAAAAGGGTAAGCATGGTAAGTTTGACAATCTTTGGTTTGGCCCTTTCTTGGTGTCAAAAGTTTTGGAAAATAATACTTTTATCTTGCAGTCATTGGAAGGTGAGGAGTTGTCCAGCCCTGTTAATGGGCGATTCCTCAAGCATTTCTACAGTTTATAAGAGCATTTTCACTTTTCATTGTACATACCGGTGTGAGTGAAGCATAATAAGACTCCATAGCCCAATGGAAGTTTTGCAGACAGATAGATATGATAGCAGACAGAAGGCACTGGTCTACAGGTTCTTGAAGCCTCGCAGGGAGGACTTCATCCCGCAGCTGGAGCCAGATGTTAAATCAGCATTTTGTTTCTTCATTTTTGGTTTGAGTTTCATTTATTTCGAAGTAACTCTTTTGTTTTAAGTTTCATTATTTGCTTCCTTTAGGGAAATTTTTGGTTGTTAGGTGATTTTTGAACTTGGCTTTTATATTTTGGTTTTATTTTTGATCCTTTAAATTTTGATGGGGTTTTTAAAGGTCATTATATCAAAGAATGGATTCACAAATGATTATTCTGAGCATAGTAATGCATGATCACTACTCAAGCAGCTTTTAAACTCCATACAAAATGCCTAAAAGTTGTAAGGCAGTGATAAAATAGCGTTAAAACTATTCTTGTAGCGCTGGAGCCAAAAATTAACGAAAGGGCGCTACAAGAATATCGCGACCCTCATTTTTTCCGATTTTCTAGCAAAAATTTGGCATTTTCTTGAATGATGAGTGACTAATCTCGTATTGGGAAGTGTTTACTACGTTTTGATTCAGGAATTTCATAAAAACAGGTGGTTCTACGTCGTGAGGGAATCATGGTCATCGTGAGCCCAAAGGCAATTGATTTTGACAGGTAGCAGCGTGGTTTGATGTTTAATGTGAGATGAGTTGTCATTTGCATGCACATTCAAAGACGACGGACTTAGTGGAGTAACCATAATCACTACAAAACCGGATATGCCCGCTGGGAAACAGAGTGAGGTTTTATGGAGTCACGGGAAATTAGGGCTTCATGATTGTGCTGTCTGCAGTCAAATTGCATCCTGAAGGACACCTGTACATTCGAGGTGAACAACTTAACCACTCAGGCCATGATTAAACCACTGCAGTCGATCAATCAAAAGGTATTCCACGATAAGCCAATATAGCTGAAAATTTGGGGCTTTTTCGCTAGGGTTTGTTTTAGCAAAATTGATCAAGGGAAAGGTTAAATTGTGCTGTTAAATGAAATTTCATCCAAAGAAATAGCTGCCTGAGACATGTTAAGATGTTCTGTTAAGTGGAGGACTGAAATTTAGCTTTATATTGGACTATGCATTTGTTGAAGTTTACAAGAGGCAGGGTTGAAATACAATGTATGTTATGATGATTCAAATTTAATACTGCTGCTGGTGCAACATGAGATGAAGGAAAGGGATATTTCAGACAATATGAAAACCTATATAGCCTAAAGACCTAATTTTTCTAGGTTTTGAAGTTCACTGTTTTTGAAAGCCAAAAGAAGCTGTGAGGAGTTAAAGGCTTGAGAGTTGATGAAAACTTATTATCATTTTGACACTAAGATTTCTGAGAGCTGACAATGGATTAAGTTTAAGATGGTTTATCCTTTATATACCTTCTCATCTAACCTATAAACAGGTTGTGTTTAGTCTAAAGCTTGACAGTTGTGATTCTTCATGTAATACTCTTTTTGTGCAGAGATGGTTTATACATGATTCTGGTAGGTTATGAGTACTAATACATAGTTTCATTCTATATGCTAGAGGTTGACAGTCATTTGGAATGACAAGTATCAGTGGTAGTGAAAAATCTAGCCTGTATCCAAAAGAACAAAAGCAGCAGTCAGAGAAGAGTAAGGAGAGCTGTTTTTGAAACCCGAGAGATTTGAAAAGTAGACAGTCACCTGACTGGTCATTAATTGAACCCTAAAACCTATATAGTTTTCATCCTCTGATGTAAAATGGGCAAGAGTGGTAAAATTAACAGAGCTGAACCTACTGATGTAGGTTGGATCGAAAAAATTCTTGGATGTGTTGAACTATTTCAACAGGCTGGTTGGCTTGAATTCTTTAAAAGAATAAATGGGTATAATGCTGAAGTTTCTTGTAGGTTTGCACAGTGTTTTAAAGATGACATGGTGACCTTTGATACTCTTAAGTTCAGGCTGACAGTAGAACTGATTGCAGAAGCCACAGGGATTAAGAATGAAGGTGAATTATGGTTTAAGAAATTGCCTTTTACCTTTGATCCTCAGAGATACCTATTACCAAATGTCACTCCTGACTGGAATAAAGGCATTCTTATTCAAAATTTCAGAAAGGAATGGGTTGAACCAATCAGAGTTTTGCAGAGTTATATTACTTTAGAGGGCAGGTATGCTTATGTGTTTAAGTATCATTTCATGTTTTTACAACATATGGTGGGACAGTCCAAGATGAACCTTCCATTTTTCCTACTCAAAAGCTTGCAGAAAATGGCTAGCAGGGTTAAAGGGCATATGGACCATTCCTCTCGGTCCATCTTTCATCATGGGCTAATTAAGTTGATTATTAGCACTGTTTTGCAGCATGAAGGTAAAAGTTGGAACTTCTTTCTTTTCTAGTCAGGATTTCATCTCAAACAAGAAGATCAGCAGCCTAAGAGGCAAGCAGATAAAGGGAAGGTAATGATGAGGAAATTAGGTCAGAAAGCTAAACTTGAAGACAAGGAGGATGTTGAAGTTGAGAAGGCAGCAGAGCATGTGGAGATTGATAGTAAACCCAAGGTGTTTTCAGTTGGTACTGCAGGTAGATATTCATTGTTTTCAGAAGAAGAATTGCAGCCTAGGCAACAGTTGATACCAGCAGCAGTTTCCAAGGAAGCTAGAGCTGCTGTTATAGAAAAGGTGGCTATGCCTGAAGATGATTTTCAAACCCAACAGAGAAGCCCACTCACCATTCTCTCAGATGATGAGGGATATTTATTAGAAGAATATCAGCTCATTGATAAAGCAGAAGGCAAGCATGAAACCTGTGGAGAATTCTTCACTTCAGAGATCAAAGCAGCCAAACCTAAAAAGAAGAAGAGAAGGACTGTAACCACATATTGGAGGCCTAAAACCAGGCCAACAAATAAACTAAGATGGAATATGAAGAGGTTACTTAATCCAAAATTGAATTCCAAACAAGAGACTGTCTTGATTGATACTACCTCAAATGAAGAGACAAAAATTGGTAAAATGGACAGTAAAAACAAAGGAAAATCAGTTGCTAAACCTTCTTCTTCTTAGCCTGCAAAGGTAAAAGGATTGTCACAGTCTGAAAAAGAGTTAGGGCAGCCTAAGTCTGAATTGTCTGCCATAATTCTTGAAATAAAAAATAAACTTTTGAAGCAACAGCAGGAAGAAAAAGCTAAAGTATCTCCTGTTGAAAATCAAGAATGGGAAGAAGAAGATGAGCTTATACTTAGGGAAGCAGGTATTCTGAGAGACCCTAGTATTCCTGCTGATTTCACGGACTTGTTAATAAAGGGTGCAAACATACCTGAGATCCCTAGTTTTGAACAAGAGAGCATAACAGGAAGGTCAGTTGACATAGATAAAGAAAGTTTGTAGAAAATTATTCAGCAGTATAAACAGCAGATGAAATACTTGCAAGATGTCAATGATGGGTTGATGAAGGTTAACAGAGGGCTTATAGAAGAACTACAGGATGTCAATAATCATTTCCAGGAGCTGATAGCAGTATCCAAAGAGGTTCTCAAGAGAAAAAGAACTACTGACATGCACTGTACAGAGTTGGAAGAGACAGTAAAGAACTTGCAGCAGGAAAATAAGAAGCTCACCAAAAGGATAACTAACCTGGAGCAGGAGAAGAAGAAAGCTAAGAGGAAACCTCAAGCATTAGATGGCTTTGCTCTGCTAGCTGAGGCAGCAAAAGAGCTATGAGTCACTTGTTCATTTCAGTTATTTGTTATATATTTCAGTAACATATTAGTTAGGGATTACTATTTTTAGAAAAGTCATGTTTTGTAATATTTTACTTTTTACATTACCTCATCGAGTGGATGGAAGACAGTTAGGGTTTTTGACACCTAACTGATTTTGTAAAAACACTATTTAGAGAGGTTAGAAATTCATTAGCAGGGTTCTGATTTTTGGGCGCTACAGGAGGTCTTCAGACTGCTTTTGTCTTCAGACTTATTCAGGAGTTAAGTACCAAGGCTCTTGTATGCATTTGATGATGAAACTATGAGATATATGACATTTTTCCCCTTCAGTTTTCTGTGTTGGCTTCATTATTGAACTTGTTTAGTTTCTTAATTGATATATGCATTACTGGTTTATGTGTATTTGCTGGTGATGCTTGTCTTTTATGAATGAACCTCAGCATAGTGTTTCTGTTGGATCAATTGTGATATATTATGCATCTTTATCATCTTTTGTTTATGATTTAGTTATTATCTTGCTCATGAATGTATTCCCTGATTGTTCCCAAAGCTTACAACCATTAAAAACCTTTTAAACAAACCCTAAACCCTAGTTTTATTGAGTTTTATATTTGAGATTGTGTTGGCTTGTTTCTCTGACCTTAGAAACAATTTTTGGCACAAACAAGATGTATTCGCAACTATCATTTTATACAACTCGCGCATCACTTGCGAGTCTCATGTACAGCAAGTCACGAATCCATGTATTCGCGGGTTGCGCTTATACATAGTCACGAGTCATTCATGGGTTGCTCTGCTACAGACCCGCGAATGTGTCTCAACATTAAAACATAAAAACACTCGCTCTAATGGGAGATTAGTTAAGTTATTTAACTTAATTTCCTTAACTGCTGTAACCTCCCTAACCTTCGAGAACTGCCTTATTTCACCCATATAAATACAGGCCTTGGGGAGGGTGTCTATTACTTACACTGGGAGAGCAAAGTTATGCTGGTGGAGTTTATACAGAAGTCTTTGGAGCAGTGAACTCAGAATCCTTTGGTTGTAGAGGAGTCCTTGTCTCGGGCGTTGGGTTGTATCTAAACTCTTTCCATTATTGATAATAAAGAGATTACTTCTTCCATATGTGTTTCATGTCTTGTGGTTTGATAATTATTTATGCTTCTGCATCTATATGTGATTTATCTAACCTGCTTATACATATATGAATCATCTTGTATCTGGAAAAGTGTTTCTTGACAGGTGAAAGAGGAACAATCCTGAAGACTTTGGAAGTGGAACAGAGAAGAAGAAGATTAGCAAGGATCGACCTTCGTTTAACAAGTAAGTCCTTTAATCTTCCTATTTCTTATTTTGTGCTTTAAGAGTCAATTATCTGCAAGAAATTGAGTATGTTGGTAACCCCATACCTTAGGTTATTAGGTGTATAATCCTGTACAACAGAACTGGCGACTCCGCTGGGGAGCTCGGACTGATGTAGGTTGTTTTCTGTCCTCCTGACTAGTTTTGCTTGTGAGTCTGTTTGTGATTTTTATCCTGGTTCTTATTTACTTTAGCGTTTGAAAGTCCTGGGTTTTTTCTTGGTTTTCTGAGAAAAATTTTATACCCATTCGCGGGTTTTCTTTCTAGACAGTCGCGAATACTCCTGTGCATTCGCGGGTTGTTATACTAGACAGTCGTGAGTCACTCGTTAGTTGCTCTTAGTGATAGTCGTGAATACTCCTGCAAGTGGGGATTTTTGAGATACGTTTTGCTTGTTCTTCTCTTTGTTTGGTCCCTGTTTCTGAGTGGTCTTTCTTTAAGAATGATGTGTAGTGAGTCTGAGTACTGTTGGTGATCACATTTCCTTGCTTTTTCGGAAGCTCTTGAGTCTTTTTTCTTGGTTTATTTACTGCTTGCATACTGAACTATTTTTGGCCTATTTGGGTAGTGGGTTAAAGTGTCTTAGTCCAGATCAGTGATCAAGGTCTTGGGCTCAGTTTTTTCCAGTCTGTCTTCTGACAGTGGTTGGTTGTCACTTGCCTTTGTAAGTCTGCATTGATTTTTGTCATTGTTTGCACCCAAGCTAGGGTTCCTAGCCTTCCTTCATTGGTTGTCTTTTAGTCCTGTTAGCCTGTTTGCTTCAGCTTGTGGCTTTTTTACAGTTTATAAGTGACAAGTTTGCTCAAGCTTTGTGCATTGTAGATGCATAGTAGAGTTTTGATTATTTTTAAAAGTGAAAAGAAAACATAGTTAAAGCTTTTGCATTGTAATTTTTGCATAAGTAGTGTTCATTTCAATTTAAAAATATTATATCAAAAAACTACAAAAACATAGGCTTAGTTTCTTTCATCGTAGCTTTCATTTCATCAATACATATTTGTAAAAATTAAAAAGAAGTTTGTTTTTATGGTAATTTTGCTTTGAATGCACCTTTACTTTCATTTTTTTCTTGTTTGAGTCAAAAAATCATACAATATACCACTCCATTACCTCTTGAGTAAAGAACAGCCCTTTAAAATAAACGTATAAATTAAAATTTACTAGTAAGTTTTTATTTTTAGGGGCCTTTCACCTACTAGCTTAGGCTAGACTTGTGGGCTAGGGAGTGTAAACTTCCCACAAATTATAAACTCAGACGTAGTGGACCTTTCTTTAGGGAAATCCTTGACTGTATCACTGTCTCTGGGAAGCTCCTCTCAAACGGGAGTTAAGCACTAGGCCGCGTGGAGGCTTGGACAGAGGAGATAACCCTCCGAATCCTTGTCAAAACGTAACCCAGGACTTTTACGCATCTAGGGATTCTGTCCTAGACAGAGTTTCGGGCTCAGCTACCCTGCCCATGCGTACGAGTTCGGCTGACGACTGTCCCCCCAGACAGCTGGTATTGCCAAGGTAGCCTTTAGTCTCTTATCTTTTAGGGTTCATACCTAGGTAAACCAGAAGGCTATTTCTGGTTCACCTTGAACGGGCTTGGAAGGTAACCCTTGTGGAAATTTTAGGAGGGTGGTGGGTGATTCCTCCGCTTGTGCCTAAGAACCACCTCAAGGACGCCAAGTAATCGTTCATCAGATTTCTTCGGGAAAGTATATATTTTACCCTGGTTTGATTGCTTGAGACTCTAGGAACTTTTTTAGTGTATGCTCTGTGGTTTTGCCTGTGTTTAGTTGGCCTTAGGGTGTGATTTGTTAAATTTTTAATTCTAGAGGACCAACCGGTTAGAAGGTCAAGAAGGTTGAGAAACCTTCCTCCTATCACTGCATTGGAGCCTCCACCTTTACCTCAAAGGCGGCGATTAGACACAGAGGGTTCATTTGAACCTGTAGGAACAAGTGAAGTGCTTGGTGAACCAGAACTCATTGCTAACCGTTTCAATCTTGACACAGTTGAGATAGAAGAATTGCAGACTGACGAGTTTGCAAGAAATTTTAACTCCCCCTTGACTGATTTAAACGATCCTGTGATCGTCCAGGTTAGGCCTTTTGATTCACCAGTGCTAGGTGTACCTGTGGGTAGAGTCATGTCTTCTGCGGAAGAAATTTCTCTTTTGTTTACCTCAACCATTCCAGTTGAAGGGGTGCTACCTCCCCCGGTCAGTACCCCTAGATCTAGTTTGCCTTCTACACCGCTCCATTGTTGTCTCCTCCTGAATTCACCAAGGATTTTATCCTCTACATGTCGACATCTGAAAATTCCATCATTGGCATCTTAGTCCAAGAAGACAATGCTTGTCAAGATCATGTGATCTTATTTGATTCAGAAACTTTTCAGACCACCCTTACATTACTCCCATGAAGAGAATATGGCCCTTTTCATTGTCTTTTCGGTAGAAAAGCTACATCATTACATTCTCATGAGTCAAACTCATGTTGTGGCTGATTCCAACCCCATGCGTTATCTCGTGAGTCGATGCCTTGTCCAAGTTCATGCTACTAAGTGGATTGTCATTCTTCGAGAGTACGCTTTGGAATTCGTCACACCCAAAAGCACTAAATCAATGGTGTTGGCTTCCTTGATGGCAGACTTCCCTTCGTCATCTACCTCACCCCCTATCACAATCAATCTTCCTGATGAATTCTTACTCGTCATCTCTATAGAAGACCCATGGTATGGGGGCATCCTCCTTTACTTGCGCACACAAAAATTCAGGCCCCATTTAAGGCATGAAGATTGTCGTCGCATCCAACACCAAGCTACTCAATATATCCTTATCAGTGATGTCTTGTACTGTTGCGGTGTGGATACCATATTGCGTCATTGCCTCACCCATGATGAAGTTGAAGAAGTCTTGAACGACTATCATAGTAGAGCCTGTGGTGGCCACCTCTCTGGTTTGGCTACTTCCCAAAAGATCCTCCGCACTGGTTATTTCTAGCCCACCATCTTTTTTTATTACATTCAAGTAGTCAAACATTGTTGAAATTTCCAAATATTTGCCCCAAAGGCAAGGACACCTCTCACATTGCTACATCCTGTTGTCGCAGTCGATCCCTTCTGCAAATGGGCGACTGACTTCATGAACTATAATCCTCCTTCAATCGGCGGCCATAAATACATCATTATGGTCGTTGATTACTTCACTAAGTGGGTTGAAGCCATGCCAACCTTCAATTGTAAGGTTGATACCGCGACTCTCTTCTTTTTTAACCATGTCATCGCTCATTTCTATGTCCCCCTACAGCTATTCTTAGACCACGGTTCTCATTTTTAGGACGTTGTTTAGATAGAGCTCTTCATCATGTTTAAATTTAAACACCAGTATTCCTCTTCTTATTACCCTCAAGAAAATAGCCAAGTTGAGGTTGTCAACAAGATCCTCAAAGCCATGCTCCAATGAATGGTGGACAAGCATAAGTCCAACTAGCACCACTTTCTCTTTTCCGCCCTCTGGAACTACCGGACATCGACTAAAACTGCCACCGATTTTACCCCATTTCACTTAGTCCACGGTGTGAATTCGGTTCTTCCTATTGAATTATAGATTTTGTCGCTATGCCTTACCATCATACTTCTACCCTATACTTCACCATTGGAAAAACACATACTTATGCTTGAACAAACTGATGAGGACCATCGCGTTACTCTCCAAATGATCGAAGCCGCTAAGACCTCGTCAAAGTCCCATATGATTCCCATGTCCACCCATGCACCTTTAGTGAGGGGGCTTCTCCTCGTCTATGACTAAGCCCATTATAAGATTGGAAAAGGGAAAAGTTGAATCCATGTGGTATGTCCCTTATTCCGTCCATCAATGTCTCGACAAAGGGGCATACCTCCTTGCTTACTCTTACGGTCACCTCTTGAAGAATCCTTGCAATGGGCTCTATCTCAAGAGATTCTACACCTAAGTCGACCATCCTACATACCCTTGTATCATAGTTTTTCTTTCTTGTTTTGCATCATTTTTACCACAAGTCTTGCAATTTTTTTCCTTGGTTTTTCCAGATGGATCCCACCTTTCCCTCCTATGTTGGTTTCACTGACGGTGCAAGTAGATGGTCTCCTAATCTCACCTCAACTGTGTGGGTCATTTATTCCACGTTGCATGAGTTGATCCATATCAACAGAATGTGTGTTGATGTTGCTACCAAAAACTAGGATGAGTACGACGGTGTCATTGGTCTCTTGACCACTGCCCTTCACTTGGGTATTTGTCACCTTGATGTCTACCTAGACTCCTAGTTGCTTGTCGCCCAGTTGAATAATTGTTACTAGGTACACGATCCCTGTCTCTTTAGAAAGTTCCTGCACACTAGACACTTGGTTAGGAATTTCAAATCCATTTCATTCATGCATGTTCCCAGAAGTATCAATAGTGTAGCAGACCAAATGGATAATGACGTTCTAGAGTGGCACATCAATCATCGCATATAGAAAATAAAACTGCATCATGCATCATCATATAGTCATGCATAAATATGTCATATACATCATATAGGCATATTCATCACCATAAACACGAGACTCGTAAAAACCCATAAAAATACAAAAATATGCATTCACGTGAATTCATATCATATCGTGATGTTCAGTACAAAAAGATAAGCTCCACAGGATTTCTTGTATGATCATACATATCATACAAAAATACCCATGCTCAAATGCATGGGGGGCAGCATCACCAGTTGCTAGTCCGAGCCATCCTCCTCTGGCTCTGTGTCCTCCTCGATTTCCTCCTCCTCATATGATCTCTCCTCCTCCATTAGCAAGTCCCCCTGTTTTTCCACTCTGACATACCCAGCAGCAACCTTGATCCTCCTCATCATAGAGATCCACTCCGAAGGAACTCTATATCATGTGGTGATTAAATCATCGTCTAGGTACTGCCACCCATCATTGGTGACCCCCTCCAATAGTCACTCCACTTCCAACTGTAGTGAGTCCAATGTAGCACTATTTCACCTCATCTGCCCATGAGCAGGTGGATCTAACCCCTCCACCCTGCCCTTGTGTCGTTGGTACCCCACTGGAGGGTGCGGTCCCACATCTGCACATGCACACAATATGTCCTCGGTATCTATCACATGTATGATCTAGCTACGACTATGCTAGTAAACTATATATGACTAAAACCACAAAGAGTCATGTATACGTACCGTTAGGTCCCCAAACTTGCCATGGAGGTTGAGGCGTCTCCAGATCTCCCCAGTAGTCCATCCTAGCATATGGATAGTCCTCTATGAGGAATGGAAGTTGCCACCACTATGCAAAAATATCCTAGGTGAAGAAACGACATACCAAGTTTCCTCCCTCCCTAATCATCATCTCACACCACTTCCTCATATGAGGCTTGCATGGTCCCCCCTTACCTCGATTTGTGTACCACTAGGAAAATTGAACCCCTTATGTATTGGCATGTTCACGAGCCATCCACTCTATCCATACTAAAAACTTGGCATTATAATACCACCATTCATCATCTCACAAGGAGGCCCCACTAGTGTTCCACTGTTATGTTTTCTCTCTGTCATTTGATCCCAACATCACCTCTTTCGGTACATTAAACACTTCCTCCTTGTTTGAGTGACCATTACAATTTTTTTGTTAAGATATTTTCTGGCTCCTTAAAGAATGAAAAGATTGTCGAGCACGCTTGCTTCATTTCACACTCACTAAAGTATTTGAAATGGCATCTATGTGGCCTCATTTGTCTCCTTTTTTCACACTACGTAGACTATTTAAAGAAAAGGATGACCCTAGCACCTTCCATCTAGGAACGGTTCCCCATGTATCCTTTTATGCTTTTTTGGACATTGGGACTGTAACTTATGAAAAAGTTCTTTATGGGTTGTGTTTAAGCTCTTTTCCAACCCTCTCATAAAGAAAATACCGCCGAGCAAACTTGTTTTCGCTCATGCTCATAAAAGTATTTGAATGACCATCCAATTAGTATAGATTTAACCTTTTTCGGCCTGGTTGGACTACCTATGAAAATAAGTCTCTCTGACCCTTTCGGCTAGGAGATCTCTCCTTTGTACACTTTTATCCTTTTTCAGACTTAGGAGACTATTATATGAAAAAGAGATCCCTTTGGAGTCTTCTTCCTATTTTCATACTCTCTAAACATGAAAACACCATCCAGCATTTACCATCTTGGGCTCGAAAAAAAACCAAAAGATAGTATCATACTGAGCATACTTCTATCCCTTCTCCGTGCTCCTCAAACTATGAAGAAGGCCCAAACGGTGCCTTTCGGTGCCCACATATAATGCATATAGTCTCCCATTATGTAATCGTTCCCCCCATTGGGTCACCTTTGTTCAGAGTACTCTGCAATGAATCTCCCTTGGATCCCCTGTATATCATTTGTCTAGTTACTTCCCCAAGTATTTCCCATTGCAGTCATCTACCTGGTTCCACAACCATGATTCCCTCCCCATGAATCAATAACGTTTGTTGCTAGGACATCCCTGTCGTTATACTTTGAACAAAGGAAGTTTGAGTCCCCCGTACTCCCTTGCCCTTATTCCCCATTTAGTGTCTCGATCCCATTATTTGTCCATATCTTTGGTTGTCCCCCTTGCGCTTCTATCAAGGGAACCTCATTGCCTTGGTAGTTGCAAGTCTCCCTCTATCGACGTCAGCACATCTATTCTAGAGGATAAACCTAGAGGTCCATGTATATTGATTTCATCCACCTCATTGATGAGTTCCTTGGACCACTTGAAAGGATTCCTTAGTGCCTTTTGAGTTGGTTGTGTCTCACGTGCTCAAATTCAATTCCATCACCACACCGTTGAGATTCATACAGGGTATTGGTTCCTTCATTATTTGGTCAAAGACCTCGATTTTAACCTGACTCTAGCACATTGGTGAGTCTATTTTGGGACCCATACAGTTTCATGTCCCTTGTGATTTTTGGGCTACGTTGGCGACAGTGTTCGGAAGCCCCTCAGTTTCATGCTTTCGCGTATCTATAGTACTTAATGTTGTTTATTGTACCTCAAAGATTCTGACTCTCAATCATTGAGTCCATCCAATTGTGTACACCTCCATATTCAACATAGCATCAATTGTTGTGATATTGCAATCCATGAGAAGTCCATTGTTCCTATGTACCAATTCTTCATATCAGTATATGTATTCAACCTCCCATTAAGGCCTCTATTATGTACTTCCAGTTGTATATATTGATCGGATCCCATTGTTTGAGCCTTGATCCCTATTTGTATATTGAAACATTGATACGAGCATGGGTATGCCCACCTCATCCATATATATGTCTAAGATTATATGTACCTCATCCATTTTGAGAATCAATACAAACCCAAAGCCACTGTAGTTCGAATGAGGAAACTCCGACTCTTCCATGGTTCCCTCCGATTTATCCACCATTGTCACCATTTTTCCTTTGATCCTATGATGTTTGTCGGCCATACGATGAGCTCGTACCCTCACACATCAGCAGGCAATTTGTTAACACCAAAAATTGTCCACATAGCTCTATATGGTCCAAACCATAATTATACATCATAGTACCACCATTATTTCCTCCATTTGAACTTCACAACTAAAATTCCACCAAAATTGGTCCAAAACATTATTATTCATCCCCCCATAAATACAAGGAAGTTGAAAATTTATTGTGACATAACCCCACTCTCTCCAAAAAGGAAAAAACCCCTAAAATGAGAATGGGTCAAAAACCATGGATAAATACCATGGGTCAGAAAACCTTGGATCATCATATACATACATTGTGAAGGTCTCCCCACAACAACTTTTGACCTTTTCATTAGATTCCCAACTTTTGGACATTCCTTACATTTTCTGGAACCTTTTGTCCATCACATCATTAAGCCACACTATCCCACATTGCACGTCGAGTTCTCTCCATGTAACCCTTAATACCTTTTCCAGTGAAAACCCCTTGTTGGAGACAAACGGATACCGGGATTATGGGATCCTACATACCATTTCCTTAAAAGGATGCAGTGACCCATTTTAAAGGTATTTTTTGTTATTTTATTGCATTAGTTCATTTAGAATATTAAATTATTGTTGTTGTTTTGTTATAAGTTAAGAAATACTTTGCACCATGAACTCTACCCTTAGATCCAGTTGATCTAGGGTAGGTTCTTTTGCACGTAGTAGGGGAGAGATCCCCACTACATCAACAACATTCAAACAAACATTTGAAGTAATGAATATTGCTCATCAATTTTGCATCATCCTTTTTTCAATATAATTGACACTTATAAAAATACAAAGAAAAACTACAATAACCAATATGTATGGAGAATTATATTGCATGCCTAAGGATCTATGTGAGAAAAGTGTTATATAAACCATTCGACACTTTCATGTTCACCAACAATAAAATCACAAAGAGAATATTTGTCTTTAAGCCTTGATAAAAGGTTTTTTCTGCCTTCTCAATGAGAGGTACATCTTCAACATATCCATCAAAGATATCATCCATTGACAAAGAATGAAAGGTGTTATTGATCAATCTATTTATCCCATCATTATGAATTATGTCAATATCATGATTTTCCTTAGCCATAGGATTAACTCCATCGTCTCCATTATCCGCTCCATGATGATCTCCATCAGTTTGTTTACCAATATTTATACTACAATTTGGAACATCTTGTTCATTTTTTGATCCAATCCTAGGATGATTTGTCTTTGTTATTACAATTTACAATCAAATATTTTTAGTATATATAAATCAAATATTAAAATAATAAAATTTAAACTTCTAAATTAAATTAATAAGAATAAAAATTAAACATGTAACAAAGAAAGTCGCCTAGTACGTCTTACCATTGGATTAAATTCATGTCCCACTTCGAAGTTCCCATATTCCCAACAATGTTTTATAGTTGTAGACCTTAAACTTCTTCTATTCATTCCCTTACAATTTTTGCATGGGCACGAACATTTTGTTAGGATTTATAATCCTCCCTTGACCAAACTATCTATTAGATTATTTTATCCTAACTTAGGAGTTTTTTATTAATTATTGGGTCCAATAGTACCATTGGGTCCACTTGGCCTAATGGGGCCACATGTACCAGTCACTAGAGTATGGGGAACACTAATAGAGGCTAACTGAGACTGATTGCACTTGCATGCATCAGTTTAGGCGCCTCCTAGGCCAATCCCTACATTTTAAGAGCCACTGGGAGTCTCGGCACCAACCTCCTTCAGTTGTTGGGAATTGGTAACTAGTTAAGCTTAGTTACATTCAGTTAGTTCTCATCTAGTTCAGTTAGCACTAGTTATGCATGAATGCATGTGGGAAGGTGCTAGTTCTCACCTACTTCTTACCTACCACTGCAGTTAGAATGGTTTAACTAATTATAATTAATGGATTGATTGAATTAGACATCTAGAGTTAACCACTTAGACTCCGATAGTGATTTAGACATCTCTATTTAGTCATGCAGTCAGATACAGTTAGAGTCAGTTGGTGGATTTGAATTCATCCCCAATGAATTCGAATTCCTCCTTATGTAAAACCATTGTAACACCGGATTAAGTAATGAATGTAATACTATAATTCTATGAGCAATACTTGTTTTCTTCCTGTGAGATTTGATTTGTTCAGTGTGTATTCTCATTCCTCATTCATTGCATAATAATCTGATTCTACTGATTGCTTGATTATCTAAATGGCACAACAATTCTAACAAGGATTCAGAGTGGTGGTGCGAGTGTGACGGGCCTTGAGAAAGTGTTCATGTCAAGAGGGAAGGCTTGATTCTAACATAATTTGAATGATTTTGGTTTTGTAGTGAAATTTCTATGGGTGCTATGCAGCTTGTGTGAAGATATTGTTTGTTCCAGCAGGATAATTAGGGATTCTCAACCCTCCACACCTTGGATCCTAAAACCCTACAATTATGTTGATTGGAGGGAAGATATGTAGTTTTCCTTGTGCAACAAGGGCTACTTTAGGATAATACTTGGAAGGGGGGTTGAGCCCCATCATCCAGCTAAGAAAAACAAGTTTTTGAACTGCTTAGATGAAGCTTTTGGTTATCTATGTACTCGCATATCTAGAGATCTCCTATTTCACCTTGAACGTTTGAGGACTCCCAGGGAAGCTTGGGAGAAGATAGAATTCTTGTTTGGCAAGAAATATGAGCTTCAGGGACACATTCTGGAGAATCAGTTAATAGCCTTACATCCCAATAGTTTTGAGACCATACAACAATTCTTTACCAAATTCAAGTTTCTTGCACTTCAATGCAGACAATGTGGAATAGAAAGGAAGGATGAGCTACATGTTATATCCATACTCAACAAACTAGGATCTGAGTATTATGTATTTGTCTCAATCTTCCATTCCCAATTGGAATATTCCCTCACTTGATTCCTTTGTCGAGTCCTTAATACATGAGCAAGAGAAGTTGATCCAGATGGGGGTCATTAAGACTTCCAAGATCAAGCCCTCCTAGTGACAGAGTCTACCAAAGAGAAAGCTAAAGGGAAATCTAAGGGGAAGAAGCCTAAAGTAGCTGATTCGAAGCCTAAAGAGAACCAGAAGACTTCTGAAGGAGCTTCAGGCTCCAAGAAGAAGAAAAGGTTTGAAAAGAAAAAGTGTCCCTATTGTATGAGGGGTTTTCATCCAGAAGACTCGTGCTTGAAGATGACCCTTGACCAGTTGAAAGCTCTATGTGTACATAACAATATTTCCCTTCCACAAGGTGTAGAGATTTCTAATGATGAAGAGAATACTAAATAACGTGAGAGATTCCATGCCTACATGCAGGCCTCACTCCGTCGAAGGCTTATTTGATAGATTCTGGAGCATCCAACCACATGGTTGCCTCCAGGGAATCCTTCATCACTTTCCCTCTATCAAGAGGACCTCGAATTTGTATGGGAGATGACTCTAAAATACTAGATGTTGAGAGAGGTTCAGATAAAATCCAGCATTATGAGTTCATGCCCTCTCCTACAGCAAAGAAAATTGTTGAAGATGAAGAAGAAGCAGAATTTTGCACACAGTCAATTCGAATTGAAGAAAGTCTCCTTGAAGTGACTCCTTCTCCTGCTGCTTCAGAAGTGTATGAGATCTATGATGTCTCATATCCTCACATGGATGATCTAGAAGAAGACATTCGAATCTCTATTTTTGAAGAAAAACTCTCCTTCCATTCTTTGCAAAAATTCTCCAGTGACTCTTCTATTTTAAATTATGTGTATATGTTACCAGTGATTGTTTCAGAAAATGAAGATGAATTTGATTTCTCTATATCTAACTATGTTGTTGGTGTGCAGATAAGTAATACCATGGATATTTTGTAAATAATATCATATTGTAGGAGTGATCCATTCACTCCCATTCATCTAGAGCTTCCAGTAAATTCCTACATTATTGTATGCACCAATTTTCAGAATTTTGAAGAAGGAGAAATTTGTGCATCTACCATCTCGATGGAGCACACTCTTGGATCTGATATGAACCTATTTGGATCCGATTTATTTGGATCTGATATGATATTATTTGGTTCAGGTTTTAGATTTCAATAGCTTTCAGTAATGCTTGTAGTTGCTCTCATCAATTTGGGTGTGACAAATCAAGTACCACAAGTCTCCTGGCAAACTTGTTGCTGGGGATTTGATGTTAGTTTCCTCTTATGAGTTTGTTGATATTATATTTTTTGAATCATCGATTATTTTTGAAGCTATAACATATTATGGAGCTCAAGCATTCGCTCTCCACATTCCCATGGCTTTTCTACCTATCTATTTGATAACATGCTCGTCTCCTCACAGAACTAGTAAAGATGGAGACATTCTGCATTCGCCTAGACACTTGCTCCTAACACTTGGGGATGATTTTACCTCACATGGTTTGATGTTAAAGGCTGCAATATATCTGTTGTTTGGGTGTTCCTCACATGGTTCGAATTCTCAAGCACCTCTGCTCTCTCATTAGTTGATTTCAGTTGCTCTACATGGGTCCAATTTTCATCTAGCAGTTGTCTATATTTCTGACTCAGTTGAGCATATTCTTATTCTTCCAAAGAGGAAGATTCATCCAGACATAATCATTCAGTTTGGATTCATAGGTTCACATGCACAAATTTAGGATGTTGCTGCACAGAAGAACCAGAATACTCCTTTGTTGCTACAAATTTCAACAAAAGATTTTGCAAGTTTTTAACTTGTATTTCCTGTTTCCTGCTTATTTTGAGGGGGGGGGGATTCCCATGAGGTTTTACCTTTATTCCTCGGTTTATTAAACAACATTTTTTATCTTTTAGATTGTATAGGGTGACTTTTGGCCTTGTTTCCAGGGTCCACAGTTGTCCAAGTTAGGATTCAAGGGGGGTGTTAGGATTTATAATCCTCCCTTGACCAAACTGTCTATTAGATTATTTTAGCCTAACTTAGGAGTCTTTTATTAATTATTAGGTCCACTTGGCCTAATGGGGCCACATTTACCAGTCACTAGAGTATGGGGAACACCGATACAGGATAACTGAGACTAACTGCACTTGCATGCATCAGTTTACGCGCCTCCTAAGGCAATCCCTACATTTTAGGAGCCATTGGGAGTCCCAACACCAACATACTTCAGTTGCTGGGAGTTGGTAACTAGTTAAGATTTGTTACTCTTCAGTTACATTCGGTTAGTTCTCCTCCAGTTCAGTTAGCGCTAGTTATGCACGACAACATGTGGGAAGGCGCTAGTTCTCACCCACCATTGCAGTTAGACTAGTTTAATTGGTTATAACTGATGGATTGACTGAATTAGACATCTAGATTTAACCACTTAGACTCCAATAGTGATTTAGACATATTTAGTTATTCATGCATTCATAGACAGTTAGATTCAGTTGGTGGATTCCAATTCATCCCTAACGAATTTGAATTCCTCCTTATGTAACACCATTGTAACATCGGATTAAGTAATGGAGATAATATTGTAATTCTCTAAGCAATACTTGTCTGTTTCCTGTGAGATTTGATTTGTTCGGTGTGTATTTTCATTCCGCTTTCACTGCATAATAATTCAATTGCACTCATTGCTTGATGATCTAAATGGCACAACAATTATAACACACTTACCATCACCAAGTTGCTCCCTTAAGTTAGCAACAATCCTTCCTCGTTTGATATTGGCTTTGTTAGTTATATAATTTAATCAATGAACTATAAATAGATAGGAAATTGCTGTAGCATTACTATAGTTGTCAAAACCATGAAACAATGTATTGTAGACATCAAGAGAATCACATAATTGTCACCTTAATATGAAGTGTTTATATATAATTATTCGTAGGTGCATTGCTATTGAAATTCTAACATCCATTGACTAGGTCAACAAGGGAGCCAATTGACCATTTCAAATAAAATAAGTCATGTGGATTTGGCACCATACCAACATATGGACATCGAAAGACCGTTGTAATAAATGTCTCATCAGAATCACAACATATATTGGGGTTGAATTCAAAAATTGGAAGGAATTTTCGACAACATGTAGAATTTCCACCGTCGTTGTTGAAAAAACTATCATAATTCACATCCAAATGTAATAGTGTTACAACTCATCATGCTACAATTTCCAAGTTCTACATTGTGCTACATGTTCCAAGATCCGCACTACTCTTTCTTGCAAAATCTTTTACATCATTGTGGGCCACATCAAGATCTTGCTACAAACATTATGGACTTCATAGGTAGGTGTGGGTATGCTTCTTTTCTTTTATTTAATCACAATGTGTTGAATGCTACTAGAAGAGAATTTATAGAACTACCTATGCATACTCTATTTTGGCCCCTACTCTACTCTATTACCATTTGATAGGATAGCAAATTCCTTTGGTTTGGGGAGGGGGGGGCAATTGTTTTACCCATCATCACCATGTCGTCACCTTCCTTGTTCTGTTTGACTCCCAACATCCCCCGCATCTAACCATGATAAGGATCAAAAACTACTCTATTGTTGGAATACAACAATTAGTAGTAAGAGAGGAAATGTTGTTGTTTCTCCACAAGAACCTACAACAAAAGAAGTTGTTGTAGAATTATTTCCTTGATAAGAAAAGTTTGCCATATAATAAGGATGAAAATGCATTTCAGATTCCTTATTTTGATCATACATTAATGGTCTTTATCACATGGATCTTATGACATTTTACAATCAACAGTCTCGCCATTCATCCATTATTTTCCCGAGGACAAGTAAACAAATTTAGTTTGGGGGGGAATGGTTATTTGCCATGACTTCCATACCCATACATAATCATTTTTATAGGATTTACAAGAAGTCATGGAAGCTCTAGAAATGCATAACAAAGGTGTGCAAATTGAAGGGTTCGATTTCAAACTTATTTGTTAATGTATTTGAAATTTTAACCCTTACTAAGGAGAAAAATGATTTGAGGATATCTTGCAATTCATGAACTAGGTATCCATGAAATTTGAAGGAGAGAAGACTAGAGTAAGATGAACAAACCCACAAAATTTATCACAAACCCAGTTCATAATTTTCAAGAAATTGATCACCATCACCTACAAAACCTGTGTTTATATATAAATATTTGTGCATCAAATGGCCATGATTTTTGGTGAGAAGCAATGAATAAGTATAAATTGTTGCAACTCCCTATGTAGATTGCTTCCACTCCACCAAAATTACCAAAAATCACTTGAGGACTACTTTTGAAAGTGACTCATTAATGAGAAATGGATATTTTGAGAAATAGGACAAAAATTATTTGAAGAAGTTTCAAGGTTTTATTGGGAAATAATTGATAGATTTTTATCACCATCATCAGTTGGGAAAGCATAGAAGTATTAACAAGTGGCTTTGGCGACTATGTATTGAAAATGGAAGCAACACTCAATATGGATCCTTGTATCTTGGTTGATATAGAGGTGTTGACTTGCATTAGGGCATGCAACATGTTTCGTTTGGGAGAGATGTTGGGTCATGGAATTGTAATCAAGAATATTGCACCTTCTACGGACAGAAGTTGTTCCTCTGGTCTGAATGGTTCAGATCCAGAACAAATGAGTGAACGACAAAGGATGAAGGCCTTCCCTGAATGTCGTAGACACCTGGAATGCTACTTCGATTGTGAACCTGTGTACCTGCAAACAGATCAAACATGCAAACACATCAAAGCTACCAGAAAATCATCTACTTATCCATGTTAGTAACTAAGGAATCTAACAACATGTACATGTGAGATCAAAACAACAGTAATGTGGGACGAAAATCAGCTTTGCATTAAGAATGTATGGAGAAGCTTACAACCATTTCCTTAGTGTCGACAAGCCCCTCCACGAGACAAACACTTCATCCCCATAAGCTCCAACTTTGTTCTGTATGCTCTCCAATGACTTCGGGGCTAAGTGGTCAATCCAACAGCATAACAATACCTCTATATTTCTCCCCCTCAACTATGGAGATGAGCTTGTATTTATAAGGCTCAATGGATAGGAATAGTTGAGAGAATTGTGGGTGAGGTGGCTCTAAGATCCTACCATGGGGGATCTCGAGCTCAAACTAACCCACAATGATAGGGATAAGGGATGAAACGAGGCTCAATGATCTAGAAGCCTCGAGAAACTTCTCTTTTTCCCATTTTACCCTGGGTGCCACTTTTCTTCTCTTATGACGTAGCGGTTTAGATAAGAAACACTTTTGGACCAAAGACCATAGGCGGTGGCACCGCTTCTTGAAAACAAGATACAGGCGGTACTGAGCAAGGTACCGCTCATGGGCCACAAGGAAAGCACGATGCTGGGTTTTTCCAAGTAGAACTGACAAATAGAGCAACTTTCCACTCTAAGTGCTGGGATTAAGGGAAAACATGGAAGTTAAGGGTCTTATCACATGGTGGTGACAGGATTTGGGTATAACAGAATGCCCCCCAAAGCATGAGACTTAGAGGGATACGATAAGCGAGATATTTGAGAGAACAAGTTGTCACTTTGAGGTGAAAATGTCAGCTCGATCGGAGAACGTCGTCCAATAGGCATCTGTAGTACATCAATATATTTGACTCATAGACACATGTAACCAACTCATAGCTGCAGACCAATACAAGGTATATCCATGAGAGGAATAAACAAGCATGGCTACCAAAATACAACGTAGATCCATGTGATAGAGGACTCAAACTTGGACATAGCTACCAGACATACAACGTAGATCTATGTCATACAGATGCAAATTTGAGCATAGCTATGACCATAGAAATGTGGATCCATGCTATATATACAAAACTCCATTGCAACCTGGGGAAAGCAATGAGCGCTAAACAAATACCCAGGGTCTTCGTCTCGTCTTCCACAAAGTACGATTCTATCCATGTGATTACAATTATCTGAAGTCGAACATGGTAGAAACCACTTGATTACCAGCCAATGATGTGAACCGTTAACAAATGCGAGGGAGATCACCATTGATGTCAATGATTCCCAAGGTACCCTAGTACAATCTACTGAGCGTGAATAGATATCCTGATGTCGAACACCCACTCGATTCTATCGATCAAAGGTCAATGATGTGAACCTATGTCGAGAGCGAGAGAATCTGTCATTAAGGCATACAGATCTCAAGGTACTAAGTTTTTGTTTCTAAGACTATTTCCCGGATGATGAGCTGATGTCGACGGGAATAGTCTCGTCGAAGGAGGTCCATGATGAGTCCCACATCGACGACACAAAACTTGGAACATAGTTCTAGAATGATGTGAATGTAGTAACCACAAGACCAACTCAAAAGTACTGACACAGAGACTATTTTGACTGCAGAGGTAAACTTCTTCAACTTCCCTTTGAACATCAAGTGGCACGACAGAAGACTTGGCAGCATGACTAAACCAGACAAACACACAGTCCAACAGTGGACAACGCATTCTTTTGACAGACTCAAAGGAGTGGCATGACTCATGAAAGTGGATTGTCACGGAGATCAGTTGAATACCTAATTGACTAAAATGATATGCAAACAAGTGCCATGTTCAAAGGTAACAACAAACTACTGCCATTTATTTTCAAAATGATTCCCTTCCCATTTTCCCCATCATGATTGATGAGTGCCTCTTTTCGGTTTTATGAGTTCAAAGAGGGTAACAAACACTCGGTATAGCTCATCCGAAGACAAGTCCAAACTCATATGTTTTACGAACCTGAGAGAGGAGGGGTTCATTCCCCAAAAAAGGGTATCTCAGTGTTTAATTTAACGAGTCCAATGAAAGAAAACTCAGTATCGTTCATATTTAGAGAGTCTGAACGACCATGAAAGAAACTCCAAAGGGTCCTTTTTCATATGATTTAGTCCCTTAGGCCTGAAAAAGTATAAAATAATGCCTTAGAGAACTCTTCCAGTCATGATTGGCTGGAGTGTTCCTTTTTTGTAAATAGTCTATCTGAACCGAAAAAGAGATAACCTATTGTCGGAGAAACGACTCTTCAAATGCTTTAACGAGCGTGAAGAAGACAAGATCACTCGACGGTTTTTTCGTATTTAAGGAGTCCGAAAAGAGTTTAAAGAAGACTCCATTAGGTCTCTTTTCACAATGATAGATTTTACGAACCTGAAAAGAATCAGAAATTGACTCGGACCTTTGATACTAAGTTTCGAGAGCGTGACCAAAGCGTCACAACAAACACTCAAAGACTTTTTTTGTTTTACGGTAGTACAAAAAAGTCAAAAACAAACTCCCAAAACTTTCATGCTATTGCTCTTCTATCCTGCAACGACTCAAAAGCACATGTTAAATGCACCAATAACTGACATTAAAGGGTTACGACTGATAGATTGTGTAATAGACGATTCTAAAACAAAACTATAGCATGTCAAACCCAAAAATGTGTATAAAAGTCATGTAAATAGTGAAAAATCAAAACATTTTACTATTTACCCATAGTGGAGAGTATTTGGAGCATTTTCTTGGCTAGATTTTCAGTCACTAATATCGGGAGCTTCCACCATCGGATTCGAGCACCATAAGTTCCAAGTAATATCCTAAACCCTACTCTTTCATCTTATGTCTTCAATTTTGATTTTTAATGGTGTTTTGCGCTTGTATGGCAATCCATAAAATCATGGGAGCGGGCACCGCTCTTATCCCTTGCGGGATAAGTGGTACCTCGCTAGAATCGCGCTGAAAAACATAATGCACAGGCGGTCCCACCGCCTATCCTCAACGGGGCACAGGCGGTGCCGGTCGTGGGGAAATAAAAATAGTCACACAAGAAAAACTAGCTCATTTCAATTGATTTGGATGATTAAGAATGATTTTAACAAGTCTTGTGATTGTTTTTGACAGGTTCTTGTTGATAAAAAAAGGTCATATGGAAAGAGAGATAGCATGATAATGATGACGCCTTCGCCAAGCAAAATGCGGGTTGCATAGCCGCATTGAGAGACTGCAGACTTTTAAAAAAATTCCGCACACCCAGTATGATATCGCACGAGCGATTGCTAGAGCATATACTCCGGATGTGGAATCTGGAGCAACAATATTTCGAGGTTGGTGCTCACATTTTGACAGTTGAGGTAGAGAACATCTACTTCCTGACTGGACTTTCAAGATGGGGTGCTCCCATCTCGCTGACTGGTTCCCGCGGAGGGGATATTACTACACAGGAGTTGATAGACCATCACTGTATTCCTGGGACAAGGACATCGGGGAAGAAAATCCCCATAAAAGCAGTGATGGATGGACCTCTATGGACTATATTGTTTACCATGCAGAGATTCGTGGGAAGCCAAGGAGTGCACCAGGCGTCTAGAGCACATATGCTCTATGCCATAGAGGCCATGGCACCTACAGTCTTTAACTAGGTGGAAGCCCTACTTCCGATCTTCAAGGACCAACTGACCAAGTGTCGGCAGGGGGAATTGAAGCAATTTGGTTTCGATTCCATTCTAGCTTGCTTCTTCTTTGATCGGGTTCCACATATGAGACCTCGGGTGGTTTTTACAGAGCGGAGAGCATGGGACCCTCGCATGCAGAGGTGGGTTCGGATTATGGCATGTACTGGATCGGGCAGGGGGAAGGTAAAGTTCGGTGACCCGTTCTTTCGATGGTTGAGAGATCAGCTCCTCATGGTGGAGGATTATGCATATGCGGGCACTGACTTTAGCGGTGACCCTGACCTACCGCTCCCACCTGGTGGACAGTGGGGTGACATCAGTAAGAAGCAAAAGACTCTAAAATGGAAATAGTGTTTTTATGTTTTTGATGTTTTATATTTTTTATGTTAAGTAACGAGACTTGAATATTTTCATGCAAACGTGGGAGCAGCATGACCTGGGGGAGCTTTCCCATCGGATAAACGAGTCGGAGCCCATTTTGTACCGCAGGGTGACAATGTGACCGGGGAGTTAGAGGAAAACCTAGAGAGGTTGACTCTAGAAATCCATGATGCTTCCATTGATGACCTCCCTCTGAGGTATCAGAGGCCTACAGTGGGAGTACCAGGTCGCTTTACCAGACTACTACGTAGAGTAGCCCGGGCAGTGATGTGTTACCATGAGCATCATTAGATGATGTGTGCATGATGTATCCACTGAAAGTTGATAGCTTCAGGATTTTGTATGGTGATTTTTACCTGAAATCCTACGTGCTTCAGATGAGGTCTCGTGACCTATTTTCTGTAAAGCATGTTCATATATATATATACAAACTTTTACCTCGTGTTTATATGTCTCAAATGGTGAATGTATTTTACATGAGTTTTATGTGTCTTTAATAGTTTATTTACAATGAACCAAGATTTTCATGTCACGAATGGGCAATATGCCAATCTAGGATGTAATTAGCTAATGAGTCAACAATTACATTATGTTCCCTAGGGATATGCCTATAGGTGATAGTTTCAAATGACCTTTCTAACAAGCGTACCCTCCGAAAGAGATGGAGAAGCATTGGATTCCTAATTGTGTAAACATGGTTTAGATGACAAACCACTAGTTGTGAGTCCATCAAGACTACCAAATTGCGAACATCCTGGGAGGCAGCTTCAGTCAGAAGACTTATGACTGCTCGATACTTGACGATGTTGTTGGTAGCGGGACCAATAAAAACCACTCCTGAACTGACCAAATCATAAGCTGGGGAATAGAGAACCCAAGCAGCTGAGGCAAGATTCAAGGTGTGGCAGCAAGCACCATCAGCGAAGACGTAGAAATCCATTTGCTCTGCACGACCAAAACATGGTATAAACAGATATGGACACTTAAACTCAAAACCATATTGAAAATACTTAAGCACACTGAAATTCAAGCAATATACATATATACAAGATACTATCCCAGAGAGATCTAGGCATAGTACCTCTTTAAGTACAACCCATTGCGAGGCTACCCTAAAGGGATTCCATCGTAGTCTATGAGCTCATAGGCCCCTTTCTCTAAAACTTTAGAAATGATGAAAGGACCATACCACATGGATTTGAACTTTCCTTTCCCTAGTTTGTCATATCTCTAATCGTAAGTCAAAACTGGGTCACCCTTGTTAAAGTCACGAGGTTGGACAGATTTATCATACTACGCCTTGACGCATTTCTTGTGTGCCTCATTAGCCAAGGCAGCATCTCTCCTAGTTTTGTCAAGGTTGTTCAAGTATAAAAATCTCTCTTCCTCTGTGGAAGTGTCTAGGAGAAGTTTGACGGCAAGTTTCAAGGATGGAATCTGACATTGAATCAGTAAGACAGCTTCGAGTCCATAGACATGTTGGAAAGGTGTGAAACCAGTAGTTGTTTTCACCGAAGTCCTATAAGCCCAAAAAGTGAAGAAAATGATACAGTGCCAGTTGGCTTTATGGTCTCCAACCATTTGACGAAGCATCGTTTTCAAAACTTTATTAATGGCCTCTACCTGACCATTAGCTTGCGGATAATAAGGCATAGAGTTTTCATGATGAAAACCTAGCTTGGCACTTTTCTCCTCCATCATTTGATTACGAAAATGTGATCCGTGATCAGTAACTATGGACTACGGGACTCTGAATCTGGCTATCACATGATTGAACAAGAAGAAAGCGGCAGTCTTATCATCTTTCGCATATGTAGGTATGGCCTCATCCCACTTTGTAAAATAGTCAACGACTACGATGATGTAACCATGCCCCCTAGCAGAGGTAGGCTTACAATGCATATAATCAATCCCCCATTTGGCAAATGGGCCAATGGAAATGACAAGGTGTAGCAGAGCGGGATAAGTGCGCTTTTTCAGATAAAAATGTTGACAAGGTGGGAATTTCTTGACAGCCTCGTGATAGTCTTTAAAGACTGAAGGCCAGAAATAGCCAGCGTGAAGGATTTTTTGGGCTATAGACATCCTAGATAAATGACCGCCACATGCTCCAAAGTGGAAATAATTCAACACTTGTTCAGCTTCCTCATGGGTGAGGCATCACTAGAGAATGGAATCGATCCCACGTCTATACAAGGTTTCATTCAAGATGAGGTAGTATTTTGCGTGGTGACGGATAAGGCGACGATCGTCACGAGATAGATTTGGCTAAAATCTTTGTGTTTGGAGATAAATGAGAAAATCTCCATACCATGGGTTAGTAGTGCTTATCAGGAACAGGAATTCATCCGAAAATGAATCACTGGGCTCAGATTCCATCAAAGCACAGGGAAGATCACACATGAGCTCGACAAAGACCAATGATTTCTTTGATGTGGCTTTGGAAAATTCAAGATCAAACTCCTGTAGTATGACTATCCATCAAGAGTACTTGCCCACGAGCACCTGACAAGTCAGGATGTAATACATAGGGTTCTGGTCTACCAATACAGTGGTTGTGCAGAGCAAAATGTAGTGACGAAATCTTTGAACAGCAATGACCGTGGCCAATGCTAATTTCTCCACGCGTTAATATAGGGTTTCAGAATCCATAAGATTCTTACTAGCATAGTAAATCACGTGCTCCTGACCATCGGGATTTTCCTGCACCAAGACCATAGCGATGGTAGTAGTGGAGGTAACAATATATAAGAGAAAGTCCTTTGAATAATCTGGGGGGTGTATCACGGGTGAATGAGTCAGAGCATGTTTAAGATTATCAAAGGCTCGTTGGGATTGGTCATCCCAATAGAACGGAGTGTCATTTTTAAGGAGACGCATATAACCGTGTATTTTCTCTTCAAAATTGCACATGAAACGGCGGAGAAAGTTTGCCTTCCCTTGAAAACTTTGGAGTTCGAGAAGATCGGTTGGGGCTGGTAGAGCCAAAATGGCGGCAATTTTCAATGGATCTATCCGGATGCCATCCTTAGAGACCACAAAACCTAACAGGTGTCTCGTCTCAACATAGAAAACACATTTATGCGGATTGAACCGTATATTATGATGACGACATCTTAGGAAAATGTCTCTAAAATGACCAGGGTGGTCCTCCCATCGCTGTGAATGAGCAGGGAGGTCGTCAAGGTACAGTTCAACAATATGTTTTATATCGTGAAACGCATAGGACATAGCACGCTAGAAAGTGGCTCCAGCATTTTTTAAGCCAAATTGTAACTTCCTATATGCAAAGGTTCCCCATGGGAAAATAAATGTCATCTTGTGCTGATCGGTGGGTAATATCTCAATCTGATTATAACCAGAAAATCCATCCATGAATGAGAAGATGACACTTCCAGCACAGTTGTCGATAATCTGATTGATATGTGGAGTAGGAAAGTTGTCTTTGGGACAAGCTTTATTCAAATCTCTAAAATCGATACAGACTCTAATGGTGCCCTACTTTTTATTGACAGGGACAATGTTCGATACCCATTCCGTTAGGGGTACGGGATAAATAAACCCAACTTTGAGAAGTTTCTTTGTTTCAGCTTTAGTAGTTGCATCCTTCCGTGGATGGAATTGCCTTAGTTTTTTCCTAACAGGTTTAGCAGTGGGATAGGTTTTAATTCCATGGACCACAATGGATGGGTCTATCCCCGGCATTTCTTCATAAGACCAGGCAAAAATATCATGGAATTCTTTGAAAAGTGCCTTGTAGGCTTCAGATTCTTATGCCGAGCAGTTCTGCCCAACATGAACATGCTCAATGGTACTAGGCTTGGCTAAAATTCCACCAAAATTCTTGACATATAATTGGCTAGCCTATACTTATAGTTCTCGACATTGAAATGAATCAAATTAGTATTTTCCAGGTCTAAATCTCCTAACGCAGTTAACAGGTTTTTGCATTGTGTAGGACAACTTTGGAGCACTACCAAGGTAGACATTACACATGGTTCCTGAGAGAGATCTTCAACTACATTATAAAATTGAGCAGCTCGGGCATTAGGGTTAAAAAAAACCTTCCTAAGAGTACTCTTGGGTGGACGCAAAACCATGTTGAGAGTAGGCTTCACGATGGTTAGGGGGACAATAGACGAGGAGTCGAGAGAACCAGTAGAGGGAGCTTTTCCTGAAGAAGAATTGTCATCTTTCTTGTCTGTGGGTTTGTCGTAACTATGAATTCGAGTTTGCAAACTAATAGTATCCGAGGACATCATGCAAATTTCCTCTGAAGAACTAGAGTTTCCCTGATTAGACATGTGGTCTATCAGTTGTTGTTGAGAGGGAAAAGGATCTGTGAGGATTGCGGGTACGAGATTTGTTTTCAAAAATTGGGTGATTTCGTCCTGACGGGGACACTTTTTGTGAAATGGTCACCTCCGCATAGCAAACATGGATATTTTGCTTTTCTTTTCCCTTCATCATTATCGTTGGTGGTTGGTTTTGGATTCTCCTGTTGGTTTCTAGGTTTTTTATTTTTAACTTTACCTTTCTTTTTATTGTTGACGGGTGTTTGAATACTCTGAATAGAATTGACCTCGACAAAAACATTGGGAGTAGAAGGAATAGGGGTGGCAGTCTGGGGTTGTTTGGAAGGGTTTCCTGATGACGGGAACTGGATTGAACCAACAATCCCATCAACAGCGACTTCTGCTGGTGGCTTTGAGGGATCGGTGCTTGGGCGAGGAGCTTGAGGAATCAAGTCATACAAAGTTCCCGACTGGGAATAGACCAAGTCTAGATATTGGGCTCGACTAATGGCTTGATCTTCAGTAACGACACTGCTCATAGCCACATCTCAAGCAATCGTAGGAAACAAAGATTTATTAAACCAATCAACTAATAAATTATCTGGAATATGAGCCTTAATAAATCTTCTCCGCCTTCTCCACTCATGGATATGATCGGATATGTGGGTGGAGGTGTTCTGTCACAGAGAAGTTAAGAGATCAGTACCCATTTCATAACGGATAGGAAGCTGAAAGTGTGTAAGAAATACAATTGCCAATGAGCCAACATCCACAAATGAATGTTGCGGAAGTTCAATGTACCATTTCGTGGCTGTACCGGTCAAAGTTTGTTGAAAGAGTCTTAAACAAACTGAATCATCCATAAGGGAGTTTGAAGAATACCACAGATGGAATGTCATGACAAGGTTTTTTGGATCGTCTCCCTGCTTCCCATCGAACTTTGGAATGTCTGATGGTAACTTTACCGAAATGGGAGGCCACGAGGGGTTATGTCAAATGGGGTCATTAATCAACTTGGACAAATCAGGCAATTCCAAAGTTGCTAGGAAAGGTAATTGACGATTAGGTTGCACATACTGGTAATATTGATATGGCATATAAGTACCAGTAGGACCATAAGTAGACTAATAGACAGGTTGTTGTGATGAATAACTACTGAAAGATCCGTCTGCAGGGGGTTGATTTTCGGGATCTAGATCGTTAGGACCACCAGGCCCATTGGGACCACCTGACCCTCTGGGACCTCTAGGAGGTAAACCTATGGAGCCTTAGGAACCACTAGGAGGAGGGCCACCAGACCCTCCAGGGCCATTAGGAGGGAAGCCACTAGGCCCCCCAGGACCACCAAGACCATTAGGACCATAAGGAGGAAAGCCACCAGGCCCTCCAGGACCATTAGGCCACCCAGGGGGAGGACCTCCATAAGGCGGTCCTCTGGCACCTCCCGCAGTATGTATAGGTATCCCCCCCATAGATGGCATGAAGGACCAGTTAGGTTGCCCCCATGGCGTGAAATTATTACTAGGATATGGAATTCTAGAATAAGGCATTCCTATAGGATTGGGTGAATAATTAATGATTCCTATAGGTACTTTATTTGCTGTGTAACCATAACCCCAAGAGGTTTGATTAGTTATGGGTTGTGTCCCCAAGGGCTAACCTGAACTGGATGGGGGGTTAACCACATTTGTGTGGATAGGAGGGACATAAACTTTAGATTGCTCTATACTAGAGGTATGTCCTTGACTAGGTACAATTCCGGTGCCAGATAATGTAGGTCGTGCCGGGGGTTGCCCCCCGGCACTAGAAGGTAATGATGAAACAGGAATTCAATGTTGAGCCCCAAGTGCGGAAGACTTGGGAGGATTGGGAACAGACATAATATGGGAGGAGGTGGGGTTGGAATTTTGACCTGGATTATTTGGAGTCACTGTGCGATCTAGAATCGGTTCAATGGGTCTCATAGAATCGGCAAGTGAACGATATCCCATAGGAACAACTGCAGAACATGATGGTGGTGTGCCCAATATGTCATCTATTTTATTTTCAATCTCCTGTGCACAGAGAATGGCTGCCTGGTATTGTCTACGTTCTTCTTCATCTGGTGAAACTTCTTCAGAAAATTTTAAACGGGTGCCAAATGAGGCAATGGCTTGTCCTATAGAGGTATCCCCGGAATGGAGCATTGGGGCCGTAATCCAGACGGGTAGTATCATCAACATGAACTTCTGTGGGAGAATGGAACAAAGTATTACCTCGAGAAGGTTGTTGGACCAAGGGAGGCGAGTGTGAAGGATATGGTCCTTCGCTTTCTGTAACCACATTCTCTCCCACTTGGGAATTGGTAGCAACTCCTTGGTCGATAGCTTTCATTGGATTTTCTCCTGAAACAGGAATAAAATCAGGTGGCAAGCCCCGTACTCTTCTGGACTATCTTAGCTCAACCATTTTGTACAGCTCCTATCTAACCTAGGGTCTCAAAAACTAGAAAACACACCAAAAATTTCCCTACTCAAGCTATAGGTCAAACAACCAAACTTAAATGATAGGAGGAGTTCAGATAGTCAGGTCTCTCACCAGGATTGTCAAGAAGGTGCAACTCATGATATACCTCAAGGGTACGTGCGTAATAATCTCCCCGAATGTTGTTTTCGGTGTATGGCTCCAAGCAAGACGGCCAAAGGGCTTTTATCACATGGATAAGGTATCCTAGTGGGGTCTCCTGATATACGCAAGGTACGTGGGAGCTCAAATCGGTAGTAGTGTTGTATAATGCATAATCGTTCACAAGGGGCCTTCCGATATACAATCGAGTACGTGAAGTACCTTTCTATATACCTCAAGGGTACGTGAAAGGTCGTTCGATATACCAATGGTACGTGGAAGAACCGCGTGAGTCCCAGGATGTAATGCGGATGAGTAACGACAGCTCCTACGCTTAACGACGCCTGAACACGTCTCTAACATATCACTCAAATTGCTATGTAAATTTTAACCTATAACTACCGTTAATTTTAAAGTGGATGGTTAGGTGAATGCATGGAATTTTGACAGAAAAAGTAAAACCATGCAGTATGCATATGCAAATATTTCACTTTACTATTCGTGGTATGCCTACCTACAGGAGAGAAAGAGAGTATTTTTTTTTTGTTTTAAAGACAAAAATTCCCAAACAACTATCTTGAACAAATCAAAATCAAAGACAAGCAATACTTTCCAAACTCATTTTCCTTTTCTGAAAGCAATCAAAAGGGGAAGAGTCTCTTTTCCTAAAAGAAAAACAAGAAGCACACTGCACGCATATGCACTCTATTTTTCGATTTTTCTTAAAACATAGATAGATCTAACTTAAAACTACACCATTTTTTTATTTTGATGAGATAGTACTAATGAAAAAGAGACAAAAGAACACAGAGAACCTGAAATCTTGTGAGTCTAATCAGAGATCCAATGTCTTATGCTCAATAATGATAATGACCTAATCTCAGTCAAAAATTTTATTTTTAACAAGCAAAAAGAAGTCCTCTATGGAAACAAAAAATGATATCAAGATGCTAATCAAATGGTTTTTCCTTCAGTCTTTATGACAAAAATGAAAAGAGAGCTCACTACAGCCTAATCTTTTGAAAAAGAATTCCTTTCACAATCACAACCAACAAGCATGGAAGAAAATGAATAATCAACAAGCCTAGTCTAGCTTTCGAATTCTTCAATCAAACGACTCTTTTACCACAGAATTTCAAACCATGAGCATTCAGACTCTAACACACAAGCCTGACAGTGTAGGGCTAAAAGCAAACAAACTCAATTTTTGCAAAAAATGAGAAAAAAATAGTCTTGGAACAAGGCCTACCTGGCACTGCACTGGAGGGGTCTTGACAAGGCGGTTCTGGATGAGCACCGCTTCTAGATAACAAGACTCAGGCGGTGGCACCGCATATGGCTAACAAAGTTCAGGCGGTGGCACCGCTTCTCGCCAACAGCACATGTGCGATTCCCTGAATAGATCCAAAACACAAAGGAGAACGAAATATCAAGTCAGAAATTGATCAAATCAAGGCAAAAATTGCTGGATTGATAGTAAAAAAGGGCATAAAAAGTCAAAATAATTCAGATCTAAGCAGGTTTGAAAGTTTCAAACCAACATTCACTAAGTCAGATGGTAGATCTAACTGAAGGGAGTTGGAGATGGAGCCTAGATTCAGACAAGAGTTCAAGAACTGAGGAAGATCAGATCAATTGAGATTTTCATTGTTCCCCAGCGGAGTCACCAGATTTGTAATCAGGAATATTGCACCTTCTGCAGACAAAAGTTGTTCCTCTGGTTTGAATGGTTCAAATCCAAAACAAATGAGTGAACGACAAAGGATGAAGACCTTCCATGAATGTCGTAGACACCTGGAATGCTGCTTCGATTGTGAACTTGTGTACCTGCAAACATATCAAACATGAAAACACATCAAAGCTACCAGAAAATCATCTACTTATCCATGTTAGTGACTAAGGAATCTAACAACATGTACATGTGAGATCAAAACAACAATAATGTGGGATGGAAATCAACTTTGCATTAAGAATGTATGGAGAAGCTTACAACCATTGCCTTAGTGTCGACAAGCCCCTCCACAAGACAAACACTTCATCCCCATAAGCTCCAACTTTGCTTTTTATGCTCTCCAATGACTTGGGCTAAGTGGTCAATCCAATGGCATAACAATACCTCTATAGTTCTCCCCCTCAACTATGGACATGAGCTTGTATTTATAAGGCTCAATGGATAGGAATAGTTGAGAGAATTGTGGGTGAGGTGGCTCTAAGATCCTACCATGGGGGATCTCGATCTCAAACTAACCCACAATGATAGGGATAAGGGAGGACACGAGGCTCAATGATCTAGAAGCCTCGAGAAACTTCTCTTTTTCCCATTTTACCTGGGGTACCGCTTTTCTTCTCTTATGACAGAGCGGTTTAGATGAGAAACACTTTTGGACCAAAGACCATAGGCGGTGGCACCGCTTCTTGAAAACATGATACAGGCGGTATTGAGCAAGGTACCGCTCATGGGCCACAAGGAAAGCACGGTGCTGGGTTTTTCCAAGTAGAACTGACAAACAGAGCAAGTTTCCACTCTAAGTGTTGGGATTAAGGGCAAACATGGAAGTTAAGGGTCTTATCACATGGTGGTGACAGGATTTGGGTATGAAAGGAATTGTCATATTTTTACATCTGTTTTTCCCTCTTTCTAATCCCTTTTCACTTACCTATAACCATGTACTAATCTATTTTAAAGTGTATGTGTGAGATTTATACCTAAGGTGTTTTCCATTGCATTTTTTTAGTATTTCACTTGAAATTGATGATCAAAATTTAGAAAAAGAACATGTTTGCATTTATATTTGAAAAACATATTAGTTTGTTTATTGTTTTGAAAGTTGCATACAAGTTGTGGAAGCTACGAAATAAGTTCTGGGACGTTTCTGAAACTGCAGAAGCCGTGGAAGTTGTGGAACAAGTTTGGAAGTTGTAGAACATGTTGCATGATGTTGTAGAAGATGCAAAATTTGTGGAACCTATACAATTTGTTGCATAGCATCATGGATTTGTTGCAGAGTGCAAGTTAGACAATATTTCAAATATTTCTTTAACCATGAATATTTTCCATGGATTTGGGTCATCATCAATCATCTTGGATGTGGAGAGAATGTTGCAACTAATGGTAAGATTAGCTTTGAGTTGTTAGCAAATATATTGGAGTTATTTATGAGTTGGTTTTGAAGTTGCTAAATATTAACAAATTGTTGTAACCACGTGAGAAACTTGTGGATCTACATTTATTATTTGTTATTTTAGTTTCAAGCAAACTCATGTATAAAAGTGATTTCCTTCTCCATTCTATGGAAGGGACTCCTAGAGAAAATGTCCAATTTATTATGTAATAAATCATTTTTCATGAGATCTTGTTTTAGTTTAGGTTGTAGTTTTATCATTTGTGTAATGTGTGATTATATTAACTTATTTATGTTTTAGATTAGCATTAATGCTCTTCTCTATGAAAGCAAGGGCGTCTATAGGAGAACATAACAATTTTTAGTGTATATTGTCTTTGATTTCCATTTGTTTAATTTATGCAAGTGTCATTTATTTCAAGTATTTTGAATTATGCAAGTGTGATTTATTTCCTTGTGAAGAATGGTGTGTTTTTATTTCTGCAATGTCATTTCAATTCATAGATTATCTTTTATCAGGGCTTGCGAATACCAAGAGCAGTGATTTTGGAAACGAGAATTTCCTAAATCATGCAAAGAGATGCATTATGACAACAAGGTCATATTAGCTTGATTAGTGTTAAGTACAGGATCATTTCCAAGAGTGATTGAGCTAACTCTGATTTATGAAGTGTGGATGCTTGAGTTTTATGGTTGAACTAATTGCACAGTTCACTCTCTAATTCTTCTATGTGACTAATTGTCGAACTTGTGATTCTTAGTTGATTTAACTTTCAATTTCTTTTAATTTCATCTTGGTACATAGCTTGGTATATCATTATTTTATGTGACAGATGGTTGAAGCTTTGATTCTTAGTTGGTTATGCTTTTAATTCTTTTTTTATTTCACTACATTGCACATTAGATAAACCAATGCAAGATAATCAATATAGCATACATATATGGCGCATGGCATCTCACAATCATTTGGACCCTCGTTGACAATTATTGATTGAACTCTTTAAATACTAAGTTAATTAATTAGCTCAACAAATACCTCTCAACTAGGTACCCCATACTATCCTCCCTAGATACATCACATTCCATGCCCTTTGCATGTTTCATTCTCAAAACATGGGAGGAAGACATATAATATGATCTACTGAGCACTGTAGCCATCTGGTACCAAGTACAAGAATCCATCCATCCTAGTAAAATGTGCGAATGGGGCCCACCCTCTTCCTTACCACCACAATCTTGAGTCTAGTTTCTCCTCTAGTTCCATGTTGTCGTTGTGATATTTTGATATCTCCATGTATTACTTTTAGTCCTTCATGTTCTTCCACACTAGTGTCCTTTTTAAGTCCTTTTTAAGTATCATTAAGGAACAACCTTTCCTTAATGATTGTTGTTTCTCATGGTGGTGAATGTGTCGATACTACAACCTTAGATATTGGTTATTCTTTCATTGCCTCTTGAACCCGTTGTTCCTTGGCGTCATATAGCTCCTTAAATTATTCTTCCTTTTTTATCTCCATGGGTTTTTTTTCCATGTGCTTCTCTAACTTTTTCTTCTTTTGCTTGAGCCCCGAACTCTACATATACCATATATGTAGATACTTCAACTTATTTTCCTAGAAGGACTTGTTCATGTGCCCCCTTGTGCTCCTCTTGTTTGGTAAGAGAAATATCTTGCAATGTAGTTTTCTTCTTTTTATACCAAAGATTCAAGAACTTACTTTTTACATTAATATTAATTGTACCGATAGATCCCATCTAAGGGTATCCCAAAACAATATCCACATTATCCATATTGATAGCGTGAAAATAAGAATGTAACACATATTATTCATGGTAATATTCAAATATTTAATAATTTGAACATTTTCACCCTTGACTTGTGTGATTTGAATATGCTTTGTGCAAACTTGAAATCTTTTAGCCAAAGCAACAATGATAAAATTATGTTTGCTACCAAGGTTTATAGAAATAATGACCTTCCCTTGTTGAATACATCCATGAACATGTAATAAGAAATTGTCATAGGAAAAAAAACCTTATTGATTTTATCTATCTTCAACTAATACCTTTTTCAAATTCTCCATCTAATTTTATTTCAAATTGTCATAATTAAATAAATGCCACCTTTTAGCATCATCTCCTTTTAAACCTATGGGTAACCAATTTCTCCAAGTTTTCAACCAAAGTAAAATAATATGTTTTACATATTCTTTAATACTAACATCATCAAATTTCTCTAAAAAAAAAATTCTATATTTTTCTGAGAAAAAAGCTAGGGTTTTGAAAAAAATAACTTACTTTTGAGACGACAAATTTAAAATGATAAAAACTCGTTCAATATTCAGTAGAATACCTATTATGAAATATTGTGGTCATTTTCCATCTAATGGAGTTGGTTTGATATAAATATGGTCATTCTGTCAAAATATATTATTTCTGCAATCTATGTAGTTGTCACCTCAAATACCCTAAAAATAGTTAATTTTAAATCAACGATAACTTCACTTCCCAGACTTCATTTTGGATGTTTTTTTGTTTTTTTTGTTTGTTTTATAAATCAGGTGTCTTGGTGAAAAGAAGTTAGATATGAAACTAGTTTCTTCATATTTTGCACATAAGCTTCTAGAAATTGAGTTGAATTCCTCCATCGTCCTTTTTCCTCCAAAAAAAATGCAAAAAATAAATTAAAAAAAAAAATCTTACAAATTTTCAGCTCAAGAAAGTAATTTATAATACTTATTGTTGAGCCGCAAAAAGACTACATTTTATTCATCATTTCACATACTATTTATCGCCTTATTCCTATTTTCCTTCCATAAAACCATTAATATTCACCACTTTCATAAATAATATGGGTTTATATTTTACCATTTTCCAAATCATTTATTTCTGAGTATTTTGAGTGAATTTATGGTTAATTATTGAGAAAAATAACATATTTTCATTATACTTTAAAGTTGGATGAGTTTGGCGATGCTTACAAGTGTATTTGAAGACTTTAACAAGCTCAAAAGTGACCACCTAGCCTCAGATTTGAATTTCATACTCAAGATATGGGCTAATTTCAAGGAGAAGATCATGGACATGTAGAGAGAATATCTCATCCTATATTTGTTGAGGATTTGAAGGGATGAGTTGTAGATTTGTTAAGGATTTGAAGGGATGAGTTGTAAATTTGTTGCCAGAATTTTGAGGGATAAGTTGAGAGAATAGTGGATCTATAATTATGATTAGTTATCTTGAATTCATGTATAAATAGGAGGTCTCTCTCCTAATTTTGGTTAGAGGCCTCTCTAGTGGTTTGGTAGTAGATAATTGGTTCATCATTTTAGATAGTCATGGATTTGATCATGTTGTAATAAATTTCATATTTCAATAGATAGTTTAATCTCTTCATATTTTGATGTCTTGGTTATGAATTAGTTGTATTGATTTTATGTGAGCTCACAAGTTAATGTTGATTATTTTCAGTCAACTTATTTTAAGTAATTTCATGTTTTCTGCAATTAGATTTATTTCCATACAAGTTAATTTATGCAATTTCCTGTTTTCATAACTTAGATTCAATTTCAGTTGTAGAATAGGTTAGTAATACTCTGCCCCTGCATATATTTTGTATGTACCTCACAAGTTTACGCTCTCTCCCAGTTGACAATTAAATCGTTGGATATATGTTATAAAATTGTTTAATATTTTCCCCAACATTTTGGCGTCATTGCCAGGGAGGTGTTAAAAGGGATCAAATTTTAGATAGGTAGATAGTTCGTTTTTTTTACATAGAAAGGGGGAGGGGAAACGGTAAGGCGCTAGGACGACTTCGCTACGAAATTTTCGGGATTTCCGTGATGTAACAACCAGACGCATCCACTTTAGTGGGTCACCCCAAAGCCTTGTTGTTTTCGTAAGTGTGATTGTTTTCTGCAAAGTGTTTATTTTCCTGCAATAGTGTTCTTTCATTTTCTGCAAATGCGAGTTTGTTTTATGCAAGTTTTCATTTTTCATTTACAGTTTTGTAGTGTAAAGTTTAGATTTCTTTCATTTTTTTGGGTTAGCCTTTATTTCATACTAACTTGCTCTTAATTTTGTATCTGTTCATTTTTGTTTTGTATAGATTTTTGTGCACTCCTTATCTCTGTTTTTGCACTCGTTTTGTACTAACTCATTTCGTACTGTTTTTTGAATTTGTCATGTACTCATTTTTTATCTCTTTACTTTTTTTTCATTTGATTTGATTTTAGTAAAATGATCTTAGGATGAGCATAAGCTTAGAGAAGCTCACTCAGATCCTAGCAAAAGCCGAGATCTCCTCTTCTCAAGAAGAGGGGATCTTAACAGTAGTCAAGGATGAAATCATTCCTCCTAAAGCAAACAAGGAAGAATCGACATTTGAAGATGCCTGCATATCAGATGAAGAACACATGTTCGAACTGGAGTTGAAGAGGATGAAGAAGGGATCTCGGGTGATCATCATACAAACGAAAGATGCATCCAACAATGGTTCCAAGTAAGTATTAGGTTAGATCGGGGTTTTTTTGCTTCTATTTTATTAATTCACAATTTAAACATTTAATGTTTCATATTCTTGTATATCCTAGATTTAGTTTTTCAGAATTAAAAGATAATCTTGGTTTACTCTTGTTAGATAGATGGCTACATTGGCAGTTTCATTACACTTAGATAATTGTAAATTCCGGTTAGAATAGAGTAGGTAGGTTTTAATTTATTTTTTTTTCGAATTTAAAATTAGCATGTAGTATGCTTTTATAAAAATAATTTTAGGAAAAATGACAATGTGAAAATGTTTATATTTTATGAAATTGTCTTAGTTACTACTTTTCTATTTTTGTTAAGAATTAAAATATTTAATTTGCATCTTTTAAATATAAGCCTACTTTAAAATAAAATTAAAAACCAAATTATATATATCTATATCTATATATATATATATTAAAATTAAAAAATAGAAAAAATAATTTTCTTATTCTAATTACTTTTCTAGTATTAATTCCTTTTTAGTTTTAATTTTAGTTTTAAGGAAAAAAATTAGAAATAAACTGTAAAATTTAACAAGACCTTCAAACCTTAACAAAATAAACATTAATATATATAATAATAATAAAATAAAAACTTTAAAAATAAATTAAAAATTATTAATCCTTTTGATCTCGAAGAAAACCTGCAACTATAAACATTAGACATTAAGATATAATAAAAAGAAATACAATAAAAATAATATATAAAAATATGACAAAAAGATTGTTTCAGCCCTCCATGCGCAACCTGCAAACGTTCCATCTTTCGACCTGGCATTCGATCTGCGTGTTCGACCTATCTCTCGACCCACCTTTTCTAAACAAACCTGCAAACACAAACATCCCAAAAGAAATGAGCATAAGATAATAGGGGAACTCATGTTCTTATTTGCGAAAGCAGATAATGCCAAACACCGGCTTCAATTGTGCGTTTAGACAAACACAAATACGTTTAAAAATAGAATCGAACCAGCAACAAGCTAAGAAGGGTTATTCAACCAATCGCTTCATTTCATCTCAACCTGGCCTGGAGACCATCTTTAAACTATTTTGTTCTTGAGTGAAATGATAATCGCAGACCTTGTCAACCCATATGAAGCACTGGCGAGGGATTCTTCTCGAAGTCTACGAGCTAATTTTAGATATGGTTGCCAACAAACAACAATCCCGCCTCCCTCGCATGCTAACCTAGCAGCTCTTATAGAGTCTAAGTTCGCGGGATTATACGCATAAGAGAGACGTGATCTGGAAGTTCGTTGAGAAGCATAAGGGTAGTTAGCATTGGAGGTTGCACAAATTTCTCCTTTTAATAAATTCAAAACAATTTCTTTAACGTTCCTTTCAAAACGGTCGAGTGGTTGCCTGTAAGGTTAGAGTTTCCTCACTAGTTGGTATTAATCTCTTTGTTTTCGTGGCAGGACTTTTCCTTTTTTTTCTCTAGCATTTGTTATGCATGAGACCCTTGAATCTTTGCGATTTTACAGTGATCTGGTAGGAGGATCTCACTACTTACAGTTTATTTGTTGGCTAGAGTAATCCTCCGATGACTTGGTAACGTGCATTATCCCTTCTCCCACAAATGGTGGTGTATGAATATTCAATAATGCATTTGGCATGACTTCTTTTCCCGCAATCAGAGGTGAATTTTGTGTAAAGATCGACACAACAGTGAGACCATCAAACTTCCAACACAAGCTGGCATTATTCAATGATAACAGTTGGAGCGATTGAATGAGCTGGACTTTACCTTCTGGACGTGATTTTGAGATAAGAGATAATCTGGCAGTTATTATAATCCCACTGAATCCGTCATAGAATTTAACACATTACTATCAACAAAAATGGATGAAAGGCTGCCAATGGATGAAATATTAATGATCGGCCCAGCCCGTTTGGCTTCATGCATGCGCCTGCCAACTGCCTTGGACACTAACCAGGTTCCTTTCAAATTTGTTGTTACGACCTTGTTTCATTCATCCTCCTTCAAATCTAGGGAAGAATTCACATTATCTCTTTACAAAGAGAAATCAAGAGTTCGGTTCTTCGAGCTGTGGCCACGATATTGCATCCACATCTCACGAAGCTCAATGTGAATTCCCTTCCAAGGCCAGATGAGGTGCCAGTCACTAGAACCACCTTCCCTTTCAATCCCTTCTCCAAAGATTCAGGGACCTTCCTTTCCATCGCAATAGCTTGTCTTTTCTCTCTCAAATTTGAAATAAATTGAAAGCAGAAATGTGGAGAGAAACCCAGTGGACTTGTATCAAGTTGATTAGAGATCCATTTTCGCGTCTTATTACAACTTTACTCCCTATAACAATGTGCACCAGAATCATATTCAGTTTGCTTTGGAAGGAGGAATTCCCGCAACTCTAGAACAATGAGACTGCCATATCCAAGCAGATCATTCGAACTTGTGCGTTGTTCCATAGTAGATTTGTTTTATATGGGTTGATTCGGTCAATCCCAAAATCCTTCGCGATGGTGAGGGGGCCTATATGTGGAGTCATTGCTGGAGGTGCCAAAGTCTACCAAGAAGGCGCAACTTTGGTGACTTGGTTGAAGCAAGAATATAATAAGAACAAAACGAGCTTCAATTGTGGAGACATTGACCCCGAGTACCCCATCCCCATTGACATCGAGAGCTATTTTGATCCAATGAAAGGAAAATCCCAGTTAAGAGCCAGGACAGTTGTATTGGTTGATGTGGATCATGACAGAGATGAGTTTACGAGGTTAGTCACATTCATTTCTTGCATGGCAAAGAATCGCTCTGGTTCGTTGAAATTTTGTAGTTCTGACAATAAGGTGCATGTTCGTGGGTTCAGAGACAGACTCTGTGCTTTGCTACGCAAAGAATGGATTTCCACCTGTTTATGAATTGAAATTAGAAAATGCAATAGTTAATTGAACCGAGATTACCAATTAAGACTCACAATTGTTTTATCATTGTTATTTGCTGCTACTTTCTTGTTCCCTCGAAAGTAAGTTACGCTAAAGTATGATTGAGGAACAAATTTCGGGGATATATACCCTGGAATGTAATGTAATGTATTATTCATTCACATAACATCGGGTAACCCTAATACAAACAATTTTAAACAAACCACAATTTATTTGATTAATATTTTAAACAATTTTCATACATTTAATAAAATACTATATACATGAAACAAATCACTTCATTAATATTTTAAAGAAAAAAATAATTGAAGGATTTGCATTAGAGTCAAAAGTTATGATTGTGTTCATAAACCAATATACATTCGTTTGAAATACCTCATAGTACGTCATTATGTGTACTCATTTGAAGGGAAAACTACTCTTTTTGCTTAAACCTGGTAAACGACGCATTTGCAAAGATCACTTGGAGCATAAAACATGTATGAGATTTTTAACATAAGGCTTCACATGCAAACTATCAAACACATGGCATCATAGCAAAAACACATTTTTGATACATACATCTCGAAGAGGAGTTGAATTTGAACGGTTCAGTGTTAGCTTATTCATGTCTTGTTCTAGTTGAATATTTTGTCGTAATTTATTCACCATTGACAAAAGCCTGAAACAACGAGTGTATATGAATTTCAAACTCAAAACCAGAGCTGGTGACTTGTAAGGTTACTAGCAGGTTGTACGCCAGGTTTCACTGTGCAAAAATAAAAATTAAAAAGAAGGCTTGGCTGCAACATCAGCAAAGCTTTCTATTTCAAAGACGCATATTATTTTATTAAAAAAAAATATTTTTTATTATTTTATTATTTTTATTCTTTTTTATGTATTTTAATATTTTTTAATTATTTATTGTTATATACATATTAACCTAAAATTAAATTATGCTAATCTAATTTATGCAAAAGTAGGATGATGTATTAAAATTGATTTATTTATTTTAATAATTTTTTAATTTTAATAAGTTTATATATATATAAGTTATATATGCATACTTAAAAAAATAAAAACAAAAATTATGCTAAATCTAATTTGATATAGTACCCTTCTTATTTTAAGTTTATTTACAATTTTTATATTTTATTTTTATAGGTTTTTTTGGTATTTTTAGATAGTTAATATATATATAAAAGAAAAGGTTCTGCAAATAATGATCCAAGCAAATAACAAGAAAATAAATATTAACAAAACAAATTAAATATTGTTGACAAAACCTACAAATTATTCAGGATATTCAATATATCAGCCTTTCATTTTAGTACCTGCTACGGCTTCTTTGCCGTTGATGGAGTCACTTTCTAATTATTCAGGATATTCAATATATCAGCCTTTCATTTTAGTACCTGCTACGGCTTCTTTGCCGTTGATGGAGTCACTTCCTTAGCCAGGACCTTTGTCAACAATATTTAATTTGTTTTGTTAATATTTATTTTCTTGTTATTTGCTCGGATCATTTTTTTTTTCACGTAAAGGGAAAAAACAGTCCCTTGCTATTTCTATTAGAAATCAAAGGTGACTTATCCATACAATGGTTTCAGTATACATCCAAGTACTTTTCATCCACATTCAAACTACTTCTTCGCTATCCAAAGTAGCGACATATACAGTTTATAATAAACATTCACCACAATATACATATCAGTACTGTTATATGAAATACAAAATAAAAATAGTTCAGTTGTTCTAAACACGATCAGCTTCTCAAAAACTAGTACCATATAAACTATCCAATATCCAAGCTAAAAATATCTGGTACTTCGACAAGAACACCTACTGCCCTCCAAAAATTCTTCAATAAAGATGTAACCTTCATTTATCCTTAAGCCCTTTTTGGATAATCTATCAGCAGTAGTGTTATGTTCCCTATGAAGATGCTAAAAATATATATGCTGATAAGTGTCTATGATCTCAGTAGTCCTGTTAAGCCATCCAAAAAGTTTGTTGTTTCGAATGGGATGAACCTTATTGGCCCAGCCAATAATAGCCATCGAATCACCCAGAATGCTTATGTTTTCAATATTCAGTTCTCTCGCCAATCTGAGTAAAGCCCAAAGTGTCACCAGTTCTGCCTTAGTATTCGTACCAGATCCCAAACCCAGCCAAAAATGGAAGACATGATTTATTGCCACAGTCAAAGTCCCCCCTCCTCCACAATAACCTCCTTGCTCAGCTCCATCAAATGTACCCACAATACCACTCGGAAGTAATGGAGGGTGATGTATGCCAACTTTCTTCCTACTAATCGAAACATTTGGAAAATGGCTGTATAATCTAATGATCCAGCTCATGATAGCATTCAATGGCAGTTTACAGTCCTCAAAGATGATTGAGTTCCTATACCTCCACAATACCCAGATGAAGTAAATAGGTAAAGTTTTGTATAATATATGTGACTTCTGCCACTCATAGAGACAGTAATCCAGTGATCCACCACCCCAGTCATCAGGAAAATCATAATGTAACATCAACAATCTCCAGACCTTCAAAGAAAAAGTGCAGCGACAAAAAAGATGATCCACCGTTTCAGCAGCTTCCATGCACAGCAGGCACATGTTAGGTCCAGTGTAACCCCTTTTACAAAGTACATCCCAGGTGAGAATGCGACCACTGAGTGCCAGCCAAAGGAAACAGATAATCTTTAATGGTGCATTCCACCGCCAAATAATCTGATGCCACCAAATACCAGTAGTCGGGCGAACCTCATCAATCACAGTACGGTAAACGTCTTCAGCAGTAATTGATCCAGTTTTGCCTCTGTCCCACACCAGTGTGTCCTCACTATCCCTTAATCGGATGCCATTCTTCTCAAGTTCAGACACATATTGATTCCAAATAGTAGCATCTCCCCCGGTGATGCCAAGTAGATTGCTATCCATCCAATACCCACAGTTGTAATCCTCCACTCTCCCAGATCGGATTTGATAGAAATACCATATATCCTGAGAGTGAATCCACCTAATGATATGTGATGGCAGGTAAAAATCAATTTTACATCCAACCACCGGGTCAATACCAATCAGAGCTTTGTTTCCAATCCCCAATTTCCAGGCTAACCAGTTTTTAATTATGTAGAACTGCTTGTTAAAACTCCTCCAGAATAGTGATCCAGTAACCTGTTCCTTTTGTTCATACCTGATCCACCCTTCTACCGAGTCTTCTTTCCAGTATTTCGCCCGCAATATGGAGCACCAGAGCCCCGGCTGAGAAATAACTCCCCATCCCGTCTTCAGTAGAATAGCCACATTAAATAGTGCAAGGTCCTTGATATTCCATCCCCCAGCCTTCCAAGGAGAACATAATCTTTGCCAACTAACCAAATGAATCTTGTTCCTCTGTAAACAGCCCGACCACAGAAATCCAGCAATCAAACTGTTCATACGAGAAATAATGGACAACGGAATCAGCCCCATCGCCAACCAGTACACCGGAATGCTCATGAGTACTGCTTTAATCAGTATCAATCTCCCACCTAATGATAACCACCTATTATTCCAGTTTCTAATCCGCTTCTCCACTCTGTTCAGCAACCACATCCAGTCTTTAGTTAAATAACCATTTGGCTTCAGTAAACAGCCCAGGTACTTAATACCATCCCCAATAGCCGAAATCTTTACCGGTATGATTTCCATAATAGCTGCCTTCACATCACATACCTGTTTATGGAAAATGAAACAAGATTTATCCAAGTTTAATTGCATACCAGATGCACGACAAAAGAAATTCAAGATTCTGTTAATCTCTGTCCAATCCTCAACATCCCCAGTCCCATAAATGATTACATCGTCAACAAAAAGTATATGAGTTAGAGCAAGTGCCGAATTGAAGAGAACACCTTTAATCCTGCCACAATTTCTAGCCTCTGTTAAAAGTCTACTCAGTCCCTCGATAATCAGCAGAAATAATATAGGGGACAATGGGCAGCCCTGCCTAAGTCCTCTTCCACATCCGAAGAACGAAGTAGGAGCGCCATTTACCAGCATAGAGAAATTTGCTGAGGTAATACAACCCATAATCCATCTAACCACCTCTATAGGAAGTCCAATCTGTACCAGTATGAGTCTCAGGAGCCCCCAGTCAACCCTATCATAGGCCCGCGAAAGATCCAATTTCAGAATGACAGCGTCCAAATCCTGAGTCTTGATAGAATGTAGTGCCTCCTGGGTGATACCCACAGCCTCCGAGATTTGCCTACCATGTAAAAAACCGAATTGCTCCTTGGTCATCCTCTTAGATAAAATAAGCTTCAGTCTGTTAGATAGGATCTTGGTGATGATCTTATATACCAGATTACAAAGTGAAATCGGTATGAAATCATCAAAGGTGAGTGGCTTATCAGTCTTCGGAATCAATGCTATGAAGGTAGCATTCAGTATGCTAGGTACTTGCCCATTCACCCTAATATCTTCCACCAAGGCCACCAGATCTTTCTCGAAAAGATCAAAAAAACACAATATAAATTCAACCGTCCACTCGTCAGGCCCCGGGCTTTTGTCTTTTTAAAAAAGATTAAGTACATCCCTAATCTCAGATGCATTAATAGTGTTAAAAATCTCCATTCCTTCATCCTGCTCAAAGAACCTGGGGAAAATTCTAGTCACCTCCAGCTGATCCAATATGTTCCTCTCACCAGCTTCCTCATAAAATTTTGCAAATTTATCTTTCGCCGCATTGCACAGATCAAGTTGTTTATAGATCTTTACTCCTGTATCATCTTCCAATGCCCAGATAGAGTTCTGTATCCTTCTATGATTTGCCATTTTATGGAAAAACTGTGTATTTTTGTCCCCTTCAGCCATCCACCTTACCCTGCTCTTCTGAAGTAGAGTCTCCGCCTTTATGTGAACCAGATGGTTCCTACTGTCAATGGAATCTGACAATCTCTTTCTATCCTCATCCACCCCTAATCCTGTCATAATCTTCTCATTTAACAGTGCAATCGTTTCCTCGACTTCATTAAGCTCCAGTCGATTCTTCGCCTTTCTCTTCCTCTCCCATTTAATAACCAGTCTTTTAAGAAATCTTAATTTCATCATAAACCTTCTGCAGTCAGGTTCACATTCTAAATGGTTCATATCAGCCCAAGAGTCCCTGATAAAGGCTCGAAACTCCTCCTCCTCCAGCCAGACCCGATTGAACTTAAACGGGAGATTGATCTTGACCACATCAAATTCCAATTGTAATGACACCGGACAGTGATCTGACAGCTTAGAATAATCCACCCAGGTCCTATATCTGTCAATCTTCTCCAGTAGCTTATTACTGATCAAAAATCTGTCCAGTCTCTTCGCAACATGTCCCACTCCCTCCCTTCCATTATGCCAAGTAGGCGATGAAAAGTCTGCAATAACATCCACCAATTCCACAGAATGAAACAAATCAGCAAGATAATACCATAAAGGGTCATCACCCTGTCTACCACCCCAAACCTCCGAAGGTCCCAATGTAAAATTTAGATCTCCTCCCAATATCAAATTCTCCAAATTGAGTAGTCCCAGCTGGGAAATGTGGTCCCAAAATCTCTGCCTGTCCTTATATGGCCCATAGACGTTGAGGAGTTTTAGTACCCCATCAAATCCTTTGAAATGCCCTTCCAATAGAATACCCCCAGGAGTACAAAAAGATCTGAAACGGGCAAATCGAGGATCCCAGGCCGATAATAGTCCCCCAGAGAAACCATTAGAGTCCGTGGCAGTGACAATCCAGTCAGGGAAAATTATAAGGAAATTCTCACAAGCAACCGACGCAGGTACCATAGTCTCCTGAAGAAATAGAACTTGAACAGAATTGGAAAAAATATATTCACGGAGTGCCCTTCTCTTGGGGAGGCCTCCCAATCCCCTTACATTATAGGTCTTCAGTATCATTTAGAACCCTTTCCCAGGGACATTGCTCTAAGATCCCTCGAAGAGGTGACAGCCACAGAAAGGTCCAGACTGCTCAAAGTAGGAAAGGTAGGCCCCGGTAAGTTGTTACCCCCTTTTAGTCGTGCCCCCTGCTTCTTCTTCCCTTTCCGGAGTGTGACATTTGACCGAATGGATTGTATAGGACAGGCACTAGACTGCGACTCAGGATTTTGAGCAAAACACTGCAGAGGAGTTTTACAGTAATCTCCCCCAGGTCTCTCAGGACCATCCCCATTCTCCTCATCAAATAAAGTCCACAGTTGCTTATCAGATATATTATCATATAATTCCGATAAATTCCCTCTCATAGCCTCCTCCTGGTGCACTTCCAAATCCGCAACCACCTCATTTGTTGTCGAAAGACCCTGGCCCAGGTCTTCCGAGGGAGTATTCAAATGTGTATGATAACCATTGCGCAAATCATCTACCCTGTTCTCAATAGGTACCGGTCCCCCCTCAATACCTTTTAAAGTCTCCGCCACCACAACAACAAAAGGATCACCAGAATCCAAATGACCCTCCAGTAATGCAGCCCCATAATGTCCTAGCACATTCTTTGCTAGTGGTGCTATGACAGATTGTAATAGTTCAATCTCAGCTGATTCAAGAAAAGAGAGTTCAGGTTTAGTAGTAATCAACTTACCAATGATGTCGGTCATTCCACTCTTATGACAAAGCTCCGCCAGGTCAGGAGAATTCCGCTGCTCCACAACGTTCCCATCCGGACATTCGTCCCTCAAATGACCCGTACATCTACACAGGTGACATCTGAACGGCACACGCCAGTAATCCAGCCTCTGAACCCTCACCTGGGAACCGCAGGTGATCTCAATTACCTCAGGCAGTCCAATAGTAACATTAAATTCAACCAGAACAGCCACCATCTTCTTGTCCCCCGTAACCAAGGTTTTATCATCCAGGAAGATAAATCTACCAACTGAATTTGCAATCCTCACAATGATATCCCGCTTCCACCACTGGATAGGAAAACCCGACATCAGAAGCCACAAATGCCTCTTTCTGATAGGCTCAGTGACAGGGTCAAAACCCACATGCCACCTACTCAGCATAAGGGACCCGTGCTTTATCAACCAAATGACACGCAATATAATAATAGCATCCAGTTCCTCCAAGAAAAGGAACGAGCACCAGTCGTTAAGTAGAAAGGTGAATCTCGGCATATACCCAATGATAGGAACCCAAGCCTCTCTCATCCACGCCAACATCGCTGCTCTGGTGATCCGCACAAATTCAATTCTCCCAACAAGTGCCCTCTGCGCATAACTCTGCACCTTGTCGATTTGTAGATCTTCACCAAGGGTGAGTCTTTCCATCCCAGCTCTAATCTTATGTGCTTTAAGTTTCCTTCTATGACGGTCCTTCTCCTTCTTGATATCTTTCTCCTTCGAAGGAAATGGCACATGTTGCCTCCAATTCGCATTTATATGAGCTACGGAGCTCATCCCTTCCCTCACATTCCCCGAGCCGCCAACTGTCTGCGAGGGATGTTGATCCGCCATCTACAATAACCACCTGCCCAATAAGTTATATCATACATAAACACCGCAGTCCAAGTGTCGAAAGCTCCTCCAGTTCCCAAGTACTTCGTAAAGTAAATCACCACAAAAAACGCCACCCAGAGGGCACGACGGCAATATCCTTAAAAGGAAATCTACCCCCCAACAACCGTAATCAATGTATGCCACCCGTTGCCCTCCCAAGACAAAACAAGTACAAATCAGATACAAGTGAAACTAATAGCCACGAAAATGTCAACATTCCACGTCACACGAGAAATAATACAGAGAGTCCATCCCATAAATGCACAGCAGATAAGGTGACACAATTATCCAAAACCACCCCAACGATCAATGCCATGCATTAATGGTAACAACCACCACCCACCATAGTGAATTCAAAATGATCCAGAGCGGGAGAAGAAAAAAGACCAGACCCCAGCAATCCACAATTATGCAATCCACCGCATAGTAAGAAAATAACCAGTGACCCGTCCAGTCACCCACAAACCCATCAAATAAATCAAAATACCCGAAAGGTATCCTCCACAACGTCACCGGTCTGAAGACGCCACCACAAAACACAGCAAAGTTCCAAAATGCCCTTCAGAAATGATGCTGCCTCAATTTACAGACCGAACGACTGAGTCTGAACAAGTCAAGGAAGTCTCCACAAAGAACCAGCTAAATGTGCCAGCGCCGGTCCAACCGCCAGCCCAAACAATCCAACAAAAAATCCTCAGAAAGTACCCACTGAAAGCAACTTCAATCTATATCCCCTCCAATACAAGCAAGTGCATTCACCAACCACATAGTCATAATAAACCAATGACCAGTCCAGTCGCCCGCAAACCCAACAAGTAAATCAAAATACCCGAAGGGTATTCACCACCACGCCACCGGTCTGAAGTCGCCACCACAGTACACAGCAAAGTTCCAAAAATGCCCTTCAGAAGTGATGCTGCATCAAATGACAGACCGAACGACTGAGTCTGAACAAGCCATGGAAGTCTCCACAAAGAACCAGCTAAATGAGCCCCATCCCGGCCAAAATAGGAGAAAGATGAAACCATCCAGTGATCCATATAAATGTAATGTCTCCACCAGAAAAATCAAACCACAACTGCATCAAGTTCTCAGGCCCTCATACCAGTAATCCCTCACTCCCTCGCTCATTTGCTCAGATCATTATTTGCATAACCTTTTCTTTTATATATATATTAACTATTTAAAAATACCAAAAAAACCTATAAAAATAAAATATAAAAATTGTAAATAAACTTAAAATAAGAAGGGTACTATATCAAATTAGATTTAGCATAATTTTTGTTTTTATTTTTTTAAGTATGCATATATAACTTATATATATATAAACTTATTAAAATTAAAAAATTATTAAAATAAATAAATCAATTTTAATACATCATCCTACTTTTGCATAAATTAGATTAGCATAATTTAATTTTAGGTTAATATGTATATAACAATAAATAATTAAAAATATTAAAATACATAAAAATAATAAAACTAATAAAAAATAATTTTTTTTAATAAAATAATATGCGTCTTTGAAATAGAAAGCTTAGCTGATGTCGCAGCCAAGCCTTCTTCTTAATTTTATTTTTGCACAGTAAGACCTGGCACATCTTCAGTTTGGGGGAGGTAGGTGTTTGTTCCAATTTTGTTATAATTTTCATATAAACCATGCCATTTGGAATGTAGTTATGTTTAAAAAGTGAAAGCTCATTCCGTTAGTCATTCTAGACATGTATCTGCATTGTCAATAAAACCACTAACCTTATCATAAAAAAAAATCGTTTGTTGCACACTCCTATTCCATTTCATTAAGATAACTAAGATAGTTTGCTTTTAGAGGGGTCGACCCTCTCTCTCTATTGTGCAAACATTACATAAAGACGCACTAATTTTTGTAAAAGGAGGATGTAAATTTTTCCTAAATTCTCTGCAAAACAATTAAAAACGTTAGAAGAAATATATATATATATATATATATATATATAAAACAATTTAGCAATCGTAATAAAAGAATTAAGATAACAATATAAAAATAAAAATAAAATAGAATTAAAAACTAAAAACATATAAATAAATAAAAACATTAGGTAATAAATAAAACCATAAAATAAAAAATTATAAATGAACCTAGAATCTTCTTAAATTTTATGATTACTATGCTAACTTGTTTTCGCAAGTCACTTAGAAACATGTTTCGACAAGAAGGGTTGCTACTTTTAGGTATAAGAGCATTTTATTTATTTTCTTTAACTTTTGTTAAGCACATGTTTTCATGTATTTTCAATGCTCTCACAAGTTGGTTGCAGGAAAATGCTAACCTTTTACAGATCTAAAGACGAACGAATGGTGTGTAGAATTGATTTCTAGAATTATAGAAACTTTTCAGAAAAAATGCTCCATTAAAAGCTTGAAGAAGCTGAATTTCCACCATGTATGTCATGACATTCTGCTGCCACAAAGAAGCTTTTCAGAAACCAATTATGCCATGGCATTCTGCCATCCATGTTAAAGTCTGCCTTATACATCCTGACTTCCCGCATGTCTACCTTTCTAAGTCGCACACATTTTTCCTCATTTTCAGTTTATCTTTTTCCTTCTGAATAAAACCATTAGTTTACTTTCCATGACTACATTACTTTGTTATCCTTGCCATAAAAACTGTTTGAACCTCATATCTTTTCATCTATAGTCCTACCACTCATTATGTACAACTCGTGTTGACTGATGTGGGATTCCTTAAGGCCCACCTTTCAACAAGTCTTGCCCCATCGACCTCAGCATCTTATCTGGGATAGAGACTAGAGTTCATTTTTAGTACCTTGAGGCTTGCATGCCTTAATGGCAAGTTCTCTCGCTGACAATCATGGGAATACCTCAATGTCCCTTGATTGTTAGATCTTGCAAGTGGCTCGACATCAGCTCATTTATATGCACTTTGCATGATGTACTTAGGTACCTTGGCACTCATTGACATCAATGGTGGGATTGCCTCACATTGGTTAACGACATTCATTAATGGTCGGTAATCCAATGACTTCTTTCCATGTTCGACATCGACACATTTATTCACATGGTAAGAATTGTACCATTAGGTTTTGTAGCAAATGAAGACTATATACTTTGCATGACTCCATCAGCAGTTTTACAACAGCATACTTCAACCATATGAGAGTACCACAGTTCTACTTTCAGCTCTCATCGTTTTACTTCATCCGACCAAGCAACAGTTCAGATCCTTCACTTCACATTCTATGATTCAGCAACAGCAGCCACATTCCTATTGCATAAGTTCATCTACTTTTTGGGTAAGTGGAGGTATGTTGTTTTCTAATCTTTAACCATGTAATTCCTTAAATGCTAGAAAATGAATGAATTTGGAAAAATTACCTCACTACATTCCCTTTCTCCTTTTCATAAACCTAATACATCTTAAGTGAGAGGGGGGGAGCGAGGACTATTCATTATCATTTTACATATTCATCATCTCATTTACCCTTAATCAACATGTCTTTCCCAAACTATGTTTTGTTACACATTGCTATATATGTTGGCATGATTCATAATATGAAGAAAATGACTTTTTAATATACATTGATGGTTCATCATTTCTAATGCATAAATCTTATGTATTGCAGCAAAAATACAAGTAAAACAAGGGAATGTTGTTAACACAAGAACCAACATTTGTTATATTCATGGTTGTTAACACAAGAACCAACCATCAGAAAAAATTGATGCCATTCATGCATTTCAAAATCATGGAATGATTTACTGTTACATACCATCATCATGTGAAGCCCAGCTACAAAGTCAAAAGTTAAAAAGAGAATCAATGCATAGTTGCATGAGGACATGCAACCAGTCAAGTTGGGGGGAATGTTGAGCCGCAAAAAGACCACATTTAATTCATCATTTCACATATTATTTATCACCTTATTCCTATTTTTCCTTCCATAAAACCATGAATATTCACCGCTTTTCATAAATAATATGGGTTTATATTACCATTTTCCAAATCATTTATTTCTAAGTATTTTGAGTGAATTTATGGTTAATTATTGAGAAAAATAACATATTTTCATTATACTTTAAAATTGGATGAGTTTGTTGATGCTCACAGGTGTATTTGAAGACTTTAACAAGCTCAAAAGTGACCACCTAGCCTCATATTCGAATTTCATCCTCAAGATATGGGCTAATTTCAAGGAGAAGATCATGGACATGTGGAGAGAATATCTCATCCAATATTTGTTGAGGATTTGAAGGGATGAGTTGTAGATTTGAAGGGATGAGTTGTAAATTTGTTGCCAGGATTTTGAGGGATAAGTTGAGAGAATAGTGGATCTGTAATTATGATTAGTTATCTTGAATTCGTGTATAAATATGAGGGCTCTCTCCTCATTTTGGTTAGAGGCCTCTGTAGTGGTTTGGTAGTAGAGAACTGGTTCATCTTTTTAGATAGTCACGGGTTTGATCTTGTTGTAATAGATTTCATATTTCAATAGATAGTTTGATCTTTTCATATTTTGATGTCTTGGTTATGAATTAGTTGTATTGATTTTATGTGAGCCCACAAGTTAATGTTGATTATTTTCAGTCAGTTTATTTTATGCAATTTCATGTTTTCTGCAATTAGATTTATTTCCATACAAGTTTATTTATTCAATTTCTTGTTTTCATAACTTAGATTCAATTTCAGTTGTAGAATAGGTTAGTAATACTATGCCCCTGTATATAATTTGTATGTACCTCACAAGTTTACGCTCTCTCTGGGTTGACAATTAAATTGTTGGATATATGTTAAAAAATTGTTTAATATTTTCCCCAACACTTATAATGATCCTTAACCCATAAATTGAGTCACAACAATGATATAAGACCCTTAAACTTTAGAAATACCAAGATACATTCACCATAGGAATAACACTAATATATAGAAAAAGACCATAGGGGTAGGGTAACACCATCAATTACTCCTTAGGGAAGAAATCACTCCATAATCCATGTTTTCCATAATAATAAAAAATATGTCCAACATATCTCATGCAATAATACTCATGTATATTTATTCTTTCTCATGAGTAATCCTATGAGGCATATGCTGGCTACCCCTTATTATTATATTATTTCCTCTAACCATCTAGTGGGTCTATTTATTACCCATCAACTACCAAGGAGATATACTCCATTATTATGGCCACACTCATACATTATCCCCTTGGGTACCTCTCTAGGTACTCATATTACCCCCCTAGGTACATTACAAAGAGAAGTGTAACTCATGAAGTTGTATTCATAGGCAATAGATGCAATTGAGTTTATTGTTTATAAAAATGACAGTTTCATAATCGTAGAAAACTAAATACTTCATTTCGCAAATATGAAAGGACTAAAAATACTACAATTTTTTGGGGACTCAAAACTAGCTATTGATTGGGAAAACGAAAAAGAGACAATGATTAATACTTGGCTCAAGAACATCCTTCAGGGTATTCAACAACCACTTTGGACCAATTTTGTTCATGTGTATCGTGAACTCAACTAAAAAAACTGATGATATATCAAAAGAAGCTCTTGAAATGCATCTTGATACCTTTAGCTTCCACGAGTCCCTGAACGACGAGGAGGTTGATGCTATGGCTTTTCCCTTTTAGAGGATATTTCAATTTATATGCCATTACATGTTTATAATCTTACGACCAAATGACAGTTTTAATTTGTGGTATAAGATCCAAAACTCGGTACTTTGTATTTTAGGGTCAAATAAAGTCTATAGAATCTCTGGAACAGTGGCAACCCAATCCTCTTATACAATAATATGTATATTTCTTTTTGGTAATATAAAGACTTTTTTCCAAACAAAATGAAAAGAAAAAGATCGCGGAAAAATAAACATTAATCATATAAGGAAGTGCATCATAACCTCGATCAAACTACATAAAAAAATAGACTTTACAAAACTACTGTAATTCTCATCGAGACGAATAAAATCATATAATGTAAATCTCATCATATAATACAATTAACTTTACTTATTTTTAACATATTATTTAGCCTTTTATCATTTGAATGAACTTTGAGATCACCACAATGTAGAGTGAACATTATAGGTAATATAATGTTAATAAACTAAATTAGAAAATAAATTAAGTTTATAAAATGAAAAAATAAATTATAATTATAATTATAATAGCATTAAAAAAGAATATAATAGACTTTGAGTTAGCTCAATTAGTTTGGATTAATCAATTTTAAGGCAAATATCAATGAGAAGTAATGGGTTCAAGTATGGTAGAATCTCTTTGGGTTAAAAGTACATGTTGTAGTTTGACGCCATTTACCTTGAGTATCATTCTCAAAATGTGAGGAAGAACTTGAAGGTTTTTTCTAAAGACATTTTCCATGAGTAAATTAATATAATAACAAAATAGACAAGGGAAAATTTGTTATTATCTCTATCATTTATGCATTGATAAGCTTGACCCTCATTTTTTTAATCCCATTCGATATTTAATAGATTCAATATTAAGATAAATCTACATCAATTTATGCAAGAATGTTGTAAATTCCTACTACAATCATAACAATAGAAACTATCTACATTGTATTCATATAATTAATAGAATCTGCACAATTAAACTTACAACAATTAAAAAAAATAAGATTCTAGCTAAATTCTAAATTTGATAAGGATAATCTCCTAATGTAATACACAATTGCCTTCCAACTTTGATTCTTTATAACTAAAAAAGAAATAAAAGTTGCATCGCATAAGAGAATCAATATCTTGTAGTATTCTCCAAACACATAACCATAAGATAAATATAACAATGTGTAACTTTCGTAAGTCTATAAATTGCTATAACTTAGAGGATACATTGATGATGTTATCAAACATAATCAAAGAAAGTCTTCAAATAAGTGATTTAGAGAGGAATATGTTTCCAATGATGTGAAGGTGTTGCTCAACTTATTGTGTTTGCAAAAAAAAACTAAATCAGTAATAAACAAACTAGTATCAATGGATTTACACATTTACATATTAATAGGTATAGTCAAAGTTTTAGGTAACAAAAGATCATTAATAAACAACTAGTGTCAATGGATTTACACATTTACATATTAATAGGTATAGTCAAAGTTTTAGGTAACGATGGATTATTTGTTAGCTATGATTACATTTGTGATTTTTGAATTCGGGCTCTAAGAAAATTTTTAAATTTTCAAGAACTGACGGCTTGTTCTTTGGTTCTTTGGAGTTTTGGTTCACGATTCTGCTGAAGGAGACTATCTGAAGGAGGCTGTCTAGTCATCTCTGCGGTGATAAGGTGGACTTTAGTTCAGCTCTCTGGTTTTTTGGAGGCCTCGACGCTGTCTGAGTTGGCTTCGGAGGGATTCCTCTCTAGAGCTTAGATCTGATCATGTTTGGACAGGCTCCTTTGAGTGTTCCCTGGAGGCTTAGAGAGTGCTCTCTTGTGGATGTCTCTGCCAACTTGGGATTGATTTTGAGGTTCTCTAGACTGCGGCTAGATCAGGAAGCTTCTGGTAGGCGGGAGACTCTTGAGGTCTTCATCTCTATTTTTGAATCTTGCTTGAAGGTTCTTCGGTCGATGGTAGGCTCTTGAGATCTTTCCTCTGCTCTCCTCCAGTGGTTTGGATATTACAGAGCCTGAAGGCTCGGGTTCTTTCTCTCTATGTATGCTAGTTCTTTGCTTAGGGATGATCATGTTGTGAAGAAGATAGAGCTTTGTTCTTGGTTCTTCCTTCACTAAGATCCTGAACAACCCTGTTGAAGAACACTTGGCCAGTGTTTTGGATCTTGAGCAGGTCTCTGAGGTCATGGAGGAAGTCTCTCCTTCCTCTGATCTCACTGCCTTCAGAAGACTCATTGCTTCAAGCAGCAAAAGGAATCTCACTCAGATTCAGCAATCCTTCGTCAAAAAGCTGGATAACATCCCTTCGGTTGATCTTCCTGTTGATCAAACATGCAGATCAACTCTTAATTTAGCTGACAGAGGACTCATTGGTCATTTTACTGGCCTCTGCCATCTCCAAAAGCTATTGAAGGATGGGTTCAAAGGAACTGGAAACCTTTGATCTCTAAAGACATTAGCAGCAAGTTATTAGGCAAGGGTTACTTTGTATTTGTTTTTGAAAATGCAGCGGACAGAGACCTAATCTTTCGAAACGGACCTTATCTCATGGGTCCTTAGGAGCTTTACCTAAACAAGTGGAACCTGGACTTTGATCCAAATCAAGATGTCCCTTCTGTTGTGCCCATTTGGGTTAGGCTGCCGCATCTTCCTCTCCATTGTTGGAATTCAGATACCCTCAAAGCCATAGGGAACACTCTTGGGAAATATATTAACCAGGCTGATACAAGAGATCAGTACACCTGCGCTCAAATATTTGTTGAACTAGACTTAGAGGTAGGGCTTCCTGAAGCAATTACCTTGAAGGTGGCAGGGTGGGATCATGTTCAAGAATTAGATTATGAACAATTGCCATTTAAGTGCAGATTTTGTCAAGGCTATGGGCATTTTGCCAGAACTTGTAAGAAAAAACTTGAAGAAGAAATTGTTCAAGAGAAGAGAGCTCAATGGACTCTAGTCCAAAAATCTAGCTCTGTGAAGCAAGGAACTAAAGCCAAGGGACCTAGAGGAGAAAAGGGTTTGAGTAGCAATCCCCCTGGACAGAATCAGAAGGATAATGGATCAACCTTGAAGGTAATTTCATCTCAGAATAATTTTGAAGTATTAAGTGTCCCAGAAGATAAGGTTACCCCAGTACATGTAGAGGTAGAAGCCCCACAACTTGCTTTGCAAGTTGCAAGAGATCAAGTTATTTCAGTGCTTTAAGAGGGAGATCTTCCTCAACCGTCTCTGCAAGCAATCCAAGGTCAAGTTGAATCCGCTATTGGTATTCCTGTGGATGGTAGTCCTCCTACCTATGCGGAGATGGCAAAAAAAATTAAAACCTCAGAAAACTCTAGTTCGGATGAAGACCCTCTCGAGAAGTCCTCTAAAAAAGGAGGTTGAAAATCACAAAAGACTCCTTGGGAGGAAGAATTTGAACGTCTCAAGATGCAAGGAAGTCAAGCAACTTTAGAGATGTCAATCAGCAGAAATACTTAGGCTAGGCCTCCCAAAGGAGGCCCTCCTCCTTCCATTAGTAAATAATGAATTTAGTCTCTTGGAATTGCAGGGGGCTGGGGAATTCTTCGAAAGTAGAAGTTTTGAAAGATCTCATAGCTATGGCTCTCCCTGATGTTCTTCTGCTCCAAAGCAAGCAACCTTCTTACCATCAACAATCAATTTTGGAAACAGAATGCAGGACAAGCTGTGAGTGCTCGTGGCTCATCTGGAGGGCTTGCAACGCTTTCGTGTAAAGACCTTTTTTCAATGGAAAATTCCTTTGTTTCTCAGTACTGGATTTTCACCGAGCTTAGGCATTGCTCAAGATATCTCTCTCTCTTTTCAATCTTTATGTTCCTGTGACTCTCTAGGAGAAAAGAGACTGTTGGAATTCCCTAGCTGATTTTTTAGCAGCAAGAAATCCATCTAACATTATTGTAGCCGATGATTTAAACATCACGTTGGCCCCAAAAGAAAAAAAAGGTGGAAATTGTGGAGAGATCCTATGCTCAGAACAGTGGATCGAATCATCTCATCTTGGGATTTGATCGATTTTAAGCCTAAAAAAGGACACTACACTTGGAGTAATAATCGTATAGGCTCAGCCAATATCTCTGCCAGATTGGATAGATTTCTTCTTCAAAGCTCTTTTCTCATGGAAAATAAAATTATTTCCTCCAACATATTGCCAAAATTATCCTCGGACCATAAACCTATCTTGCTGCAATTTATAGATGATGAAGATCTTGGTCCCATTCCTTTCAAGTTCAGCCCTCTGTGGATTGACAAAGAAGGTTTCTTGGATACGGTTAGTAATCCATGGAAAATTTTGGTATCTGGTTCTTCTAATTTTGTGTGGGAAAGGAAACCGAAACACACCAAATATGATCTGAAGGAGTGGATAAAACTATCTCCCCATTCCCCTATCAGCGACAGAATTTTGGCTGTGACTCATCTTGATGAGATTCAAATGACAATGGAGGATGCAGAGATCTCACCTGCCATTCTAGCTGAAGAACAAGAAGCCCAACTTAATGCATCCAAAGCCTTTAGAAAGGAAGAGGAATATTGGCATTTGAAATCCTGGAATTTATGGCTGATTGTCGGCGATAAAAACACCTCATTTTTTCATAAGTAGTATAGAGCAAGACTGTCCCATAACCATATTTTAGAAATAACCTCTTCGTCTGGAGAATCCTTCAAAGGTATCACTCATCTCAAGCAAGAAGTTGAAGCTCATTTTAAGAAATTATTTACAGAGGAGGGAATTGTAGACTCAGAATTAACCTCATGTTTTCTTTCCAATGTTCCTAGTATGGTGAATGCAGAAGATAATGGTGAGCTTATGAAACCTTTTTCTGAGGCAGAAATTATAGATGTTATCTGGTCTATGGCTCCGGATAAAGCCCCAGGACCTGATGGCTTTTCCATTCATTTCTACAGAGTATGTTGGACTATTATCAGAAAATATCTTTTGAGGATGATCAAAGCATTTCAGTCTAAATCCAAGGTTGGTGGAAGTACTAATTCCACCTTCCTTGCTTTAATTCCCAAAGAAGTTAAACCTTCCACTTTTGACAATTTCTGCCCAATTTCTTTGTGTAATGCATCTTACAAAATCTTAGCTAAGCTCTTAGCTAACAAGCTTAAACCCCTCCTCGAAAAATTGATCTCTACACTACAAGGTGGATTCGTTAAAGGTCGCCATATCCTGGATAATGTGATACAGGTTCAGGAAGCCATGCATTCCAGCTTTAGTAGAAAAGAGAAGGGCATGCTTATAAAGCTCGACATGGCAAATGCTTTTGATAGGGTCAAGCTCTCTTTCCTTTATCAAATTCTTAATTCTGTTGGATTCAGCTCTGCTTTTATTAATCTGATTAAAGCTTGTACTAACAAGCCCTAGATAGAACCTTTAGTGAATGGCCAACCTGCTCATTTCTTTCAAGCTTCCCGAGGTCTTCAATAGGGCTGCCCCCTCTTGCCATTTCTTTACATCCTAATGGCTGATTCTCTAAGTAGAAAGGTAACTGTGGAAAAAATGTTGGAACAATTCCGGGAATCAAATCTGTTAGTGCTATGGAATCTATTAATCATGTCAAAACCCCTAAAATTTCACAAATAAAAATTTTTTTAAAATAGCATAATTGTATGTTAACACAATCGTTAAATACTGTTTAGTTAATGCTATTTACATTGTACTGTAAGATCCTTACTTGGTTGGAATGTTAGTTGAGTTTATCTTTCTTCAGTTTTCTAAATGTTCTCTGTTTGCAACAGCATGTGGATAAACTACGTTAGACTGGGCTTACTTGGCTGGAAAGCTAACGCACACAGTTTTTCCTTTATCTTACAGATTGACAGGTAAGGTTTTTGGGATTGCTGCTAAAAGATCATTCTAGAGTAAAATAAATCATATGCTGTTTCAAGTGCTTTCAGTAGAGAACTAAATGTATGTTGATCGGACTATTCAGCTTCTACAGGTACAGCCTCTTTTATTTCATGTTTGATATACAGCAATTTATGATGCGAAAGGTTTAAATACACTAGAGATAAGAATTATCATCTCCCAATATATCTATGACCTCTCAATTGAAAAGATATTCAGAGATAATGATAACAGTTTATATATATTTTCTTTTCCAATACTGTCTATAAAAATTTCTAAATTTTTTTGTACTAGTAACAGCTATGGGGATAAAGTTCATTAGTGAAAAATCAAAGGTTGACAAGAGGCCATTACAGTTTTGAAAAGTCGTCCCTTTATTTGAATGATTATTATCACCATTTCCATTCATGTAAACCAACAGAGTTCTTGGATACTTGCGGACAAGGACATTTAAAAAGATATAATTCATGTTACGTACTATTCCTATGTCGCACATGGTTATTTCTTGAAAGAATAACTCATAAATAATAATAGCACTTGACAAGAAAAAACATGACTAGGCTCCTTGTTAACATTATTACGTTATGGTAATTGATCGTAAGGTATAAACTGTTTAAATTATGCGACTATAATTTTACCATCAGTTATCATTAGTCTTGTAAAAATGAGTTTATTGATTATACCATAATCAATGAACTAACCTCAAGTGAGGTCACCCAATTAACTTTTATGATCTATTTACTAAACTAGACTTGACAATAACCAGTCCTCCTTGTAGTCATGATTTTCGTATGAGGAATACCTGGCTTTAACATTACTAGCCATTACTCCAAAGTTATAATGCTTATTGAATACAAACTATATATATTATGGTTTACATATCAAAATAGGGTATAGTTTAATTCCTATTTCAAAGTGATAATATATCACACTATGGTTGATGTACTACGAGATATGGTTACATATAATTCAACGTAATATTTGTTTTTATGTAGTAATACTAACGTTGGGATGTTTGACCTTATGCAGGTCAAGGTCGAGGGGGTAATGATATATAGCACCTTTGACATATGATTAAGTTGGCAAAACTATTATATGGAACATTCCCGAAATGATTTTGTTGGCAATCACAAGGGGATTTGAAACATTAGGGATCGACCCACTGGTTGGCAAAAATTTAAGGGATACGTGGCTGTCTCCTCGCCATGCATTGGGCAATATAATTGACTTGCCTCCAAAACGCTTCAGTCTTTCCTTTATTTCGCCTGCGGGCTTTGAGCTCTCCTCTGTCAACCCTAGTGGTTCTTGCTGGTCGATTTCACTGGGTGACTGCCTGGTGTGTGGCCGCCTTCGTGTTGCTCCTGCGTGGGCTGAGTTGGGTTATCCTTCGTGGGCTTCGTTGCATTCCTCCCTGGTGGCTATTATTACACTGCACATTCGTGAGCTTTGTTGCATTTCTCTCTGGTGGCTGTTATTACACTGCTCATCCGTGGGCTTCGTTTGCATTTCTCCCTGGTGGCTGTTATTACACTGCTCATCCGTGGGCTTCGTTTGCATTTCTCCCTGGTGGCTGTTATTACACTGTCCTTCGTGGCTGTTCTGAGTAGCTTAATCGTGGCTGCGTCGATTCTTTACAGGCTGCTGTTTGTAAAGTTAAATTGTGGGCTCGGTTGGCTGTTCGATTCTCCCGGTGACAAAAAGGGTTTCAGCACTCTCGTTTTCAGTTTGCTCATAGCTGGAATCTTCGCAGGTAAGCAAGTTCAAAATACAGTATTTATTTTAATTTAAATACTATCGTTCAGTAACTGCTAGGGTTATATAAAGAAATTCATTTGTTGTTGACAGGTTTGCTTTCCAATAGCATCTGTCCTTCAAAGGCAGACCTACCCTTCGAGATAGTAGCTGTTGTGCACAAAAGACATGGCTCGGCGCTTCCTGGTAAGCCCGGTCCTTCGATGTCTGTCTCCATGCTGTTTGTTAACAGGTGCATAAACAGTTCTCTTGGTTTCCTCGTTCATTGCCTATCTGTCGAATACTTCCTTGCTTCACTAGGGTTTATCTCTGTGAAGAAAAGGTTACGGCTCCAGGCCGAGACTGTGTTTTAAGTTCTATTTGTAAAATGTTAAGGCGAGGGTTGGTAGATGTACTGTTTTGATTTTGGGTTAAACCCTAGCTCTTTAAGAGCTAAACCGGCTACGGCCGTGGTTGTAAACTGTTATTTTACTTGTATGTTGTGGTTTTTAAGACAGGGTTACAGGCTGTAAGCCTTTGAGTTAATTAAATGTAAAAAAATGAACTCAGACAGGCTTCGAGCCTTGATTATTACAGTTCGTTTATGGTTATTTTTAAAGGCTTTTGGCCTTGCGTTTACAGTGA
>LPNX011100762.1:304048-359615 GCA_001517045.1 Pseudotsuga menziesii
TCATGCTCTCTTTACTGATGACACGTTGCTCCTTGGAGGGGCTTCAATGATATTGGCAAGAGTTTTCAAAGAAATTATGCAGGATTTTTGTACTATCTCAAGTGCCCTAATCAACAACCAGAAGAGCGTTGTGTATGGATGGAATGCAGCTCCCGAAACTATTGAAAATATTTCTCAGCTTCTTGGTTTTGAGGGCTTTGCCAATTGGGATAAAGTCAAGTATTTGGGCCTTCCACTATCACTGGGACAAAGCAAACCTTCTCACTGGATGGAAATTGTTTGTAAGTTAAAAGCCAAGATTGTCTTCTGGGGTGGTTATTGGCTTACTACAAAAGGTAAACTAGTCTTAATCAAATCCACTCTTTCATCTCTTCCGATTTATCAATTTTCTCTTCTGTTGGCCCCTAAATCGATCTTGGATCAATTATCCAAATTGATACGAGACTTTCTCTGGCAAGGAGGCAAAGGAAATCAAGGCAGATTGCATTTGGTCAACTGGGATACTGTCAAGCGTCCTGTTTTCAAAGGAGGGCTACAAGTTAAAGATCCTGGGCTAGTAAATCTTGTCATGGGTGGAAAATTGTTGTGGCAACTTTTCTCCAATCAAAGTCATCCTGTAAGTCAAATTTTTTGGAAAAAATATCTAAATAGAGGAACTCTTCGAAATTTACAGTTGAATAATATTTCTAAAGGAACTTCAATATGGAATCTCTGCATAAAAGGTATAACATTCTTTACCAAGCAATTATTCAAGATACCGGGAAATGGCAATAATACTTTTTAGGGGAAGACAAAATCAACGGTAATCCTCCTTTATTCTCTGTCCAAGCAATCGGCAAATTAAAATATTGGCTAGTACGTAAGCATATAATACGTCTGGCTGATATCTCCACCTGGGATCATAAGGGTAACTGGCTAGAGTGGAAATTTCCAGCCCTGCCAGATCACAAGGTCTCTTCTTTGCACGGTCAATTAAATCTGTTGATAAATCTTCTATTTGGAAATGCTCCCATACACTCTTCCTGCAGAGATGCGTGGGGTTGGGGACCTACAGGCAGTTACTCGGCAGCGATTGGGTATAATGCTATTCTCAATTATCCTCCTTCAACTCATAATGCCAAGTTCTGGAAACATGTTTGGCAATCCCCTAGCATACCGAAAGTAAATTTTTTTACTTGGATTCTCATGCACCAGTGAACCTTAACTGGGGAAAATTTGATAAAAAGAGGTTTTTTTGGCCCTTTTCGATGTTGCTTCTGTAAGCAAGCAACAAAATATTTTGCTCATATTTTTGTTAATTGTGGATACACACATAAATCCTGGGCGTTTCTTTTTTTGGGCTTACCAGTCTCTATTCCTTTAAATGAAGATCCAGTAAATCTCTTTGCAAATTGGCAGAACCGGTATCCCAGAATTTCTTCTTTAAGCCGCGACTGGAGGAAAATCTGGCAAGCCATACCAAAATTCTTTTGGTGGAAAATATGGATAGCCAGAAACAAATCAATCTTCAATAGTAAATCCAAAAATCCAGAACTTGTAGCTTCTAATGCAAAGGCAATGATCTTGGAAGTAGTGGGAAAGCACCTAGATCTCATTAACCTTAGTGCTGAAAACAACTGGATTAGACTTCCTCATATTGATAGAAATCAACTGAATTCTAGAAGATCTATGCTTAATTCTCTTTGGCAGATTTGAAGTTCAAAAGCAGACTTCTCGTATTGGTGGAAAAATAAGAATAAAGTTTCAATTTTCTTTGATGGAGCATCAAAAGGAAACCCGGGAAACGCTGGAGCATGTGGATTAATTTTCCTTCTGGGAGGACTGCTTCAAACCAGCTTTAGTTGGGGACTGGGATAACTCTCTAACAACCAAGCAGAATTATATGCTCTTCTAAAATCCTGTCAACTCGCCACTAAAGCTGGTCATTCCAATCTTCAAATTTTTGGAGATTCTGAACTCATTATTAATGTTTTAAATTATGCATCTAAGTTCTTCCATCCTAGTCTGAACGTGACTATCCATAGGTTACATTTCATCTTAATTGAGTTTATGTCGGTCTCTTCCTTTCACATTCTTCATGAATTGAACAAGTCAGCTGATCTAAAAGCAAACCGGGGATGCCTGCTTCCCCAAGGAATGCTATCTCTAAATGATTTGCCATCTAATTCCCTAATCCTAAACTGAGAAGCTGCGAAGATCAAGAATTGTATATTTATGAATTTTTTTTTTTTTAATAGAAACTAAAAAAGGGGTTTAATTAAAAGTTGGCTGTGCACAGCCATTCAATACAGAAGGGGTATTTATAAAGTGTTCATGCATACCAAAAGGGCTGCACATAGATCCTATCCATGAGATTTTCCAAAAAACTTCATGCAGCATTTGTTCAAAACATCTGATACTGTTGGTAGTATATACCCGGACATACTGATTACAAATTAAGAGACAAAAAAACATTCAACATAACATAAAAAACCAGAATTAAGGGTTGCCTCTGTTGCGTCTTAGTTGCGCTACTGACTCCTCTTCCATAGGCTAAGCGGCTTCAGCAGTATCCCCAAATACCTTGCTGCTCTAGTTCATGGCCATGAAGCTTTGGAGGTCCTCTTGAATCCTATCGATTTTGCCCATGATTTCACGGAGGTTGCTTTCGTTGTCGTCTATGCGGGAGTCATGATTGCTTATCTCTTGAGAGGTGTAGCTCACAGTTTCGCTCATGCTCTTCACTTCCTTAGCCATCTCCTTGTTATCCATTACACTTATAGCAAGCAATTCGTACATTCTCCGCAAATTCTTCTTGAGGTCCATAATACCTGCACTGTCGCCTGGCTGAGCCATATTGCTTGCCTGAGATGAGATGCTGACTCTTTCCAACTGAGTAAGGAGGCCTGGACTATCAGGTTCGTTGGTTTGACTTGCTGCCTGAGAATGAAAAATACAGAGACCGAGCGCAAGAAGCTGCTTGTGCAATGAAAAATCTCCACTCTAAACCAAGGTGCCCACCGCGCCTTCCTGCCACCCTGAACAGTGGCATCCTAAAACCACGCCGCGACCCCAATTACCAGAAAGTGAGGGGAAACCTAAGCCACAATTGGTAGTTCATGACATTGTAAGATGGCTGCAAGAACAGATGGAGAATGCTGCAAGTGCGAGACGCTCCTTCACTAAAGATCTAATGTAAGGAAGAGCCTGCCAGGGGAGGCCTTGAAACCCCCCTTCTCCGATGCCTGAAACAATTTTCAAAAGGATGCGCAGAGCTTCATGCAGCCCGGGACCGATGGGAGGATTGATATGGAGAGCCATGTTACTTGCAAGAGAATACAAGGAGTAACGGTGGAAAGGATTTGGAGCGTGCGAGAAGGTAGAGCCATTAACCCAAGGCTTCAGGTCTTTTAATGCTGGATCGACAGTGGGATGGAGGGTGCTGTGAACAAGCCACGCGACCAGGGGTGAAGGACTGTCTCTTAAATGAGGCGCGCAGGCAGATGGCATCTCGAGAAGGAGGACAACAGCAAGGGGGCGAAGGGGGGTGGAGAAAGGTAAGGTTGGAGGGATAAGGAGGAGGGGATGGAGGAGGGAAAAGGTTAAGGGATGGGGGGGATTATAGGAAGGGGGAAAGATTAGGAGAGGGAGGGGAGGAGGGCCAAAAAAGCGAAAGAAGAAGAGAAGGAGGAGAGGAGGGCTAGTCGAGAGGATGAACCTCAATTTGTAGCCATTCACAAGGTTCTTTTTTAACATGAGAGGGTGATGAATAGGGATAGTTCGCAGCTGCATTACGGAATATGTTTGTGAGTGATGGAGTTCCCATTTTGCCTATAGTGGCCTTGTGGGAGTGAAGCTCCCAGATTAGCCATTATGTCCGCAGCAGAGCTGTTTATCCGGAGAATGTGCAGAGGCTTATAGGACTTATGCATAAGGAGCTTTGCTTTTTTATACAGGCGTCGGCAATTGACCACTCCCTTGGGGTAACCATTGATCATTTTGGAGATAACATGCTTAGAGTCTCCAAAGATTAGAACCTTTCGGTAATTTTGAGAGTGAAGAAACTGCAGGCCTTGTAGAAGCGCCAGCCACTCGGCCTCATTATTAGTCTTATTCCCTAGCCCCCAAGCGAAGTCTAGTTCTATTTGTCCTCCGGGATCCAAAAGGATCCCACCAGCTCCTGCCACCCCTGGATTGCCTTTCGAGGCACCATCAAAGAAGAAAGCATAGGAGTTCTTCTCCCTGAGCCAAACTTTGAAATCTTTGCTGGGTAAACGAATTTCCCAAGGGATGCGAGCTGTGGACACTCTGGGAGTGATGATTTTTTTCTAAAGGGAGCTCCTCTCTTTTAGGAATCTTTTGCACCATGAGGATAACGGCTCTAATATAGGCTCTTGCTCAGGATAACTTATATTGTTCAAGGCAAACTTTTCTACAATCATTCCTACAGTTTTAGATGCTATTCGGCCTGGATCTGCCTTCTGATCTTTGAAAATAGCTTTGTTCCTGGCGAGCCATAGTTGCCAGCAGAGGTTCTTAGGGATTGTGGCCCAAAGGCAACTTAAGATAGGTTTTTTACTTAAAGAACCAGGAAAATGGGTATTCCAATCTTGAAATATTTGAACTGCCGAGCCAGAGAGGTTTATGTTCATACCTGCAGGAAGGATAGTTTTCCAGGTTATCAGAGAAGTTCTGCATTGAAAGAAGATATGGCTGGTGGTCTCTTCCTCAGAGTTACACAATGGGCACCGGGAGGGTCCGTTAATGCCTCTTTTTCTCAAGTTTTCCGCTGTGAGGAGCTTGTTGTGCAAAAGGGTCCATATGAAAATGTTCACTTGAGGAATACAGTCATTGTGCCATACTTTCTTCCGTATCTTCTATGTTCTGGTTGGTTCCTCGGATATTTTTTGGTATCCTTCTTTTACATTGTACTTTCCAGTTTTCCCCCAGCCGATACGGTCCTTATCTGAAATTTGCGATGGGGACAAGCCATTCAGGGCGGTATAGAGAGAATCTACTGTGATAACCAGGGGGCTGGTGGAGATAATTTCTTCCATCCTGACCAATGTCCCTCCCTATCCCATTGAGAGAGGCTGTAGAGGGTAGATATCCCCTGCTCACTTGCCCATTCCGCTAAAGGATCCTGTCCTGGCAGCGATGATCGAGGTGGATGCCCCAAGATATTACTTCCCCAAATGTTGATCTTTTTCCCATTTCCTGGAATCCAGTAGCAGTCTTCCTTAATTGTGCTAAGCGAGGCTTTGCATAATTGCCATAGTGTAGTGCCTTTTCCTACCCACGCATTCTCCATCATTTTTTATCTGGGCCTCCTTATGTATTTTTTCCTGATGTCTTCTTTCCACCATTCCTTTTTTCCTGTGACTAGTCTCCAAACTAGTTTAGCTCCCATGGCTCTGTTCATCTATTCCGGATCTCTGATACCTAAACCGCCTTGACTTTTGGCTTTTTTGACCGTGTCCCAATTTACCAGGTGGAATTTTTTTGTCTGGGTCTTTCCTCCCTGCCACAAGAATTTTCTGATTTCTTTACATATGTTGTTCATGACTTTTTTAGGAGAAAGGACCATAGAGCTCGTGTAAATGGGGTAAGAGGAGAGGATGGATCGAATTAGGACCGTTTTCCATGCTAGATCTAGCCATTTAGATCCCATATACTGAATTTTAGCTTTGATTTTTTGAATGACCGGGGTCCACGCGGAAGAGACTAACAGCTTCTCGACAATGGGGATGCCTAAATAGACGAAGTGGGTCCAGGTAGGGTTGGCTTTTATTTGCAGAATTTGGGAAATGCGACAGAGGGTTGCTGTTGGGCAATTCCACCCATATATTTGACATTTATTCAAGTTTACTGAGCTTCCCGAAGATTGAAGAAAGAGGTTGAGGGGACTTGGGATGTTCCTGGCAATTTGTATGGAGGCAATTCCAAGCAGGATAGTGTCATTAGCGAATAAAGCATGGTTGATGGGGGGAACGCCGCTTCTGAATGATAGGCCTAGAAGTGAGCCTTTGGATTGAAGTCTTATCAATTTTCTGCTAAGGGAATCAGCTACCAGAATGTAAAGAAAGGGAGATAGTGGGCATCCTTGCCTTACGCCACGAGTGGCTTTAAAAAATTTTGTAGGTCTTCCATTTATGAGAGGGGCTATCCAGGGAGAGTCGATACAGGCTTGAACTTGTTTGATGAAGACATTGGGAAACCCAAATTTTTGAAGGATCAGGATGATAAAGGCGTGTCTCAACCTATCAAACGCATTGGCCAGATCTAATTTAATGGCCATTCCAGGCTCACCCCTCCTGTTACTGGAGTGAATTGCCTCGTGGACCATGAGGATGTTATCACTAATTTTTCTGCCTGCAATGAAGCCACCCTGATTTGGAGAGATAAGAGAGGGGATAATTTGCTTGAGTCTAAGGGACAAAACTTTGGAGAAGATTTTATACGAGGCGTTAAACAAGGAAATGGGACGGAAGCTTTTAATGGCGGTTGGGTTTTGCACTTTAGGAATCAAGGCCAGGAAAGTGGAGTTGGTGGCTCCGCCCATGTTTCCTTTAGCCATCCATGAGATGAGGCGCATCAGGTCTTTCTTGATAAGGGACCAAAAAGTTCTGTAAAAACAAATGGGGAAACCATCCGGTCCTGGAGCTTTGTCCGGATGAAGACTCCAGATGGCTTTCTTAACTTCCTCTTTGGTTATGGGAAATTCTAGCTTTAGACTTTCCTCAGGACCGATGAGGGGAGGAATGTCAGAAACCATTTCCGCCATAATACGGTGAGGTACATGCTCCTCATCATTGTACAGATTATCAAAAAAAGTTCTTACCTCCGTGCTAATGGCCGCTTGCCCTTGAATGAGACTGTCGTCCTCTGCTTTGAGCTCTCTCAATGTATTCCAGCGTTGCCTGTCTCTGCGTTGGTTTTGAAAGTATTTGGTGTTCTGGTCTCCCCCTTTAAGCCATAAGATGCGTGAGCGGAGCCTCCAGCCTTCCTCTTCTTGCCTTAGAATTTTTTGCAAGTTTGTTTCCATCTCTATCTCTTTCATGAGGTGCTCCTTGGTGATTGAGCTCGTTTCCATCTCAGCGCGGAGGATTTCCATGTCCTTGGTAACTTTTTCCTTTTGCTGGGCTGGTTCTTGGTCCATGCTTTAAGTGCAGCCTTGACTCTCTTCAGCTTTTTCTCCCAAGAGTAAGCTGGAGATCCTGGTATGAGCATCGCCAGGCACAAAAAATGATATCTTTGACTCCTTCAGACTCCAGCCAAATCCGATTGTATTTGAAAGGAAGCGGCCCCAGATTTTCCTCAGGAGGAAAATAGAGACTTAGAGGCTTGGGATCAGAGACAGCAGTGCATAAAATTTTCGTTTCCGGGTAAGAAGTGAGGAGATGGGTGCTTACCAGAAATCGATCCAGCCTGGCTGCTATATGGCCTGGTCCTACACGCTTGTTGCTCCATGTGAAGGTGCCATTTTTAGGTTTGATGTCTGTGAGCCTCCAGTGAGTAATGAGGTCTTCCAGCCTTTCCCCATAAGGATCTCTCACCTTTATTCCTCCTCTACGCTCTTTTGGAGAGATGGTTACATTGAAATCCCCTGCAATAAAACAGGGAAGAAGCTTTTTATCTTCACATTGCTCCTCTAAAGAGTCCCAAAAACTGTCCTTCTGGGCATTTAACGTTGGGCCATACACGTTGCCGATCCAAAAGTTTTTTTTACTTTCTTTGCTCTCTAGCTTTATGAGAAGCCAGTTTCTATTTTCTATGGATGTGATTATTTCATACTGATCCTTATTCCACCAGCAAAGTAGCCCCCCAGAGGCTCCATTAGCGTTGGTGGCTTTGCCTGTTCCTTTTGGCCAAATGCTTTTTACTGTGTCTAAGCTGTCTTCAGCTGGTTTTTTTGTCTCCTGGATAAGAAGAATGGAGGCTGCTTCCATTGTTTTGAATCTCTTAAGAACTTCTATCTTTTGAGTACCTCTTAAGCCTCTACAATTCCAGGAGACTACTTTCATTATTTCCTGTGGTGTTTGAGTGCCTTTTCTTTCTCCTTTCTTTCCTCTTCGGCACTTAGGAGATATTTGCTTGCTTGCGAGGTTTGCACTAAGAAATCTAAGTTGGACTGTTTTCCTGCTGCCTTTTCCCTAGCTGCCTCCTGTTCCCTGAGGGCTTTGTTGGATTTCCTCCCTTTTCTAGACAGCGGTTCCTGTTCTTCTATCGAGGTGTCTGTTATTTCTTCTGAGCTTACTTTTGCCTTTGATCTAGTGATTGATCCTTCAGAGATTTGCTCAGTTTCTTTTCTCTCCATAGGGCGTTCTGTACCCTCTTCCTGTTTTTCTTTGTCTTGATGCTGTGTTCCTGAAGCTTGTGGTTCATTATCCTCGTGTGCCATTTCTGGGGTAGCTTCGATCTTTTCCTCTTCTTGTGTTTCCTCCTCCAGGACCCCGTATCTATTTCCGGAGGTGCTCTTTACCGCATTGTTCTGCTGTTTAGTGGGCTTGATGGTCTTCTTTCCACTAGCTATATTCCAGCCCTCACCCACAGGGTTGTCCAAGATGGGTTTCTTAGGTTTTTTCGGGCATGATTTGGCAAAATGGCCATATTCATGGCAATACTTGCATTTAAATGGAATTTGCTCATAATCTACTGTCTGCAAGTGATTCCAGCCGTCAATGGAGAGGTTAATGGCTTTCGGCAGGCCTTTCTCCAGGTCAACTTCAACACATATTCGGGCGCAAGAGAACATTGGGGCTTTTGGCTCAGATTTGTCAACGTACTTCCCTAGGGTATTCCCTATGGCTCGGAAATCCTCGTCATTCCAGCAATGGAGAGGGAGGTGGGGGAGCTTAACCCAAACAGGCACTGCTTTTGGGATATCTTTTTCAGGGTTGAACGATAGATCCCATTTGTTCAGATACATGCCTCTTGGTCCCATGAAGTAAGGTCCGTTCCTGAAAATCAAGTCGTGATCCTCCTTTTTTTTGAAAATGAAGGCAAAATATCCCTTCCCACAGAAAATTTGTTGGACTTCCCCCTGGATTAGGGTTCTCCAATTTTTGTTCAGCCATACCTCCACAGATCGTGGGGATGGCCAGAGGCCAGTGAACAATCCAATAAGCCCTTTCTCTGATAGGGTAACAGCTTTCCTTTTTGAAGCAGATGAGTTGAGCTTCACCTCCGGAACATCTGCACGCTTGACGAACCGAGAGGAAGGAGCCGCAGCAGGCTGCACAGGGGGAAGGGAGGCTACTATGTGTTGAAATCGATCCTCAACAGACACGGGGTCAGGAGGATCCATGACAGGGCCACCGCAGGGGCGGAAGCCCACGGTGCTGAGGAGGACGACGCGCAGAGAGCAGGGTTCAGACGGCGCTAGGGTTCACGCTCATCAGGCGACCTCATCTGATTCAATGTATATTTATGAATTGTTGTAATTGGGTTAAATCCCATCATTATTCTTTAAAAAAAAAAAATCAATAACCGATTTGGTGAAGAAAAAAAATTTAGGTAACAAAAGGTTCTACAAAATAATTTAAGGCAAAGGTAACATACATGTATAACATATAAGATGGCATTTTTATTTGATTTTGTCGATCTACTAGGGCTAAGTGGGTGATAATTCAATACAATGGATTATTAAATTCATTTTATGCAATTGACCATATTAATAGACATTCATAACTATTTTTTGTTGGTCATGATCTAGAGTTAGGACTATTTTATGTTGGTCATGATCTAGGGCTAGGATTGATTATTACTATAAATTATGTATTTTATGTCTTAATAAATATTCAAAGGTAATCATTAGGTAATTACTTCTTTTATATTTCATGGGTTTTCATGTTTAAAGCATTGTATACCTATTTTAGGTGGTAAAGTGTCAATGTGTATCATTGTAAATCAATGAATGTGTGATCTGCGCATTGGAAGCATTGTGTTTCTATGTTTAGTTTGTATTATGTATAGCATTGTGTTTCTATACGTGTTTTTATATCGTGTACATAATTGACATTATCTAAGTTGTTTTCTAAATATCAAAGCTATATTTTATGAATATTTGATGAAATTGTTGTTATTATAAATATATTCTATTAAAATCTCAAAAGTTATATTATTTAGAGCATAATTAAGTTGGTATCAAAGTAATGCATTCTAGCACTTCCACTTTCAAGGTGTACCCTTTTATCCCAATGATGGGAGAACCAAATTGAGTCTTTATTCTAGAAAGGATACATCTAGTAATATCTTTAGTTAAACTTTTCGTAATGTTGTTGTGAAATTCTAGGAAATACAGTGATCAAATCTAAAGGTTCAAACTCAATCCTAAATAATTTCAAAAAATAGTGTTCCAAAAAATCGCAAGTATCTCTTAATTTGCATGCCCAAATTTAGTGTGCCTTAATTAATCCTAAACAACATATCAAAACTCTTGCATATCCAAAAATTAATATTATTTGGTGTTCAAATTGAGGAGTTAGAATTTGCACTAGTTCACTCTATAAGGAATGACTAGAAATACTAGGATTTAGTAAATTGTGCATAACTTTATTTTGGAAAATCGAAATTAGTGAGAATAGATTCATTATTGACATGACATTCAAACCAATATATGTTTAAATTTTATAGAAATTGGAAGGAAAAAAACAAAGAGAAATTTTCAATACAAGATCAACCTATAGACTAGTCCCCACGGAAAGGAAAATAATCTTGTCTACTTAGACTGTACATAAATTTTTATTGGTAGATGTACAATAAGTAATTCAAAAGGCATTTGGAAGAGGAGATAAAGAAGAATATTTCTTTAAAATTTGGGACTAATTCAACTAGTCATCATAGAAATGTTTGGTTTAAAAGTAGGGATTCAAAAAATCCTTAATTGTTAAGTCCTTGAGCCGTCATAAAAAAAATCATAGTTTTAAGTACAACACTTAGATTGAAGTGTTTTAAGGAATTGTAGATATCCTAATATATCTTCTTATAATTTATGGATATAATTGTCTAAGATTTCAAAGTGATGAACACATTGATCCAAGAGAACGAGTGACATTGTTAAAGAAAATTTGTGATGACTAACATATGATAGGGTGATAGCTTCATGAAGAAGCTTGTGAATGGCAATGTAGTATTGATAAAAACACAATATTGTGCTTGAATAATAGGGATTAGAAAGGTCTTCTCAAATACATGGATAAAGGAAAATAAATTAGAGGAAATGGATTCCCATAGTGTTGAACATAAGGGAAATGTGCAAAAAATTAAAGGTGAACTGAAAGAAGTGAAAGCGACATTGTAGATATGTTTGTAGGTCCTTAATTAAGTTAACTTATTATGGAGGTTAATATTTTAAGATAAGGAAAAGCAAGCAAAACCAAGAGTAATAAGCATGAGTTAACGGAAGAACCTTAAAGGTAAGTGAAATGAACAAGTTGTGTAATCATAATAAAACCTGTATTCAAAAAGTTAAGAGTGCATGCTGTCTACATGAGGCAATGATAAGGATAATAGATGAAATGGAAACCACAAGAGTGAAAAAGGAGATCTATAAAATGGATGAAGAATCCTTAATCATCAACAAATTCAAGTAAAAAATACAAGCAAATATTGAAAGATGAAACAAGATGATGGATAACATTACACTTAAATTACAAAAAAAAAGTGGAGAAGATACATGAAATTCATAACAAAGGTACTTGAATAAGTTGATATATAGCTTGAGAAGGTAAAGGCCAAATTTGAAAAATAGAAGAAAATGCATTATGACATTTTGTATTGTGTATGTGCAATTGAAGATCAAAGACAAAGACTAGAATAGGTTTATATACCAAAAATATGTTATATAGTTGAAATTGGAAAAATATTAGTACACATTCAATGAAACAAGAGCATCAATTATAACAAGAAACACAAGTTCCTTCCATAGCCACCTCTGGTACAACCTCTCTTGCAATTTTATCTTTGTGTTGGAAGGGTCACCCTTGCTCTTGAAAACCAACAACATTAGCTCAAACTCCTTCTTGAGATTCCTATGTAGGATTACATCCTATTAAAGTGATTGCAACTGCTAGACCCTCTACACCAATCTGCAAGAGGTACCTTCAAGAGCTTGATCCTATTCACATGGATATCATCTAAACAATATTGTGAATGACCCCATATATCTCACATATATCTTCTTGTTTGTTGCTTTATTTGTTTCTATCTCTTAAACATGAGTTGGAACATCAATGCACGTATCTATCATGAATCAAGAGCTCAATCCATGATCCTTATAAAAAAACTCTAGAATGGATTGAAAACCAAGCTCAAAATTCCTTACAACAACACTATCTCAAAAATTGAGGGTGTGACCTGCAACAATAAGAGGATTTTGAAACATGACGTTGTGGACTTGGACCTTGACAATAGTCTTATTTTTCATTTGTAACTCACCAATTTACAATTTGCATGCTCATGAATTTAATCATCATATCATCATTCTCGTTGGTAGTAACTCCTTCCACATATTATCTCTAGCATAAGAGCCAATGGCATTGTACACCACAATCTCCAATCATGCTCTACACTTTTTCATAGAACTATACAAGATGAGGGTGCACACTTCTAGGGAACCATGGATGCCTATCTCTTCAATACCTCCATCAAGAAATCCAACTACCTATATACTTTCAACTCCTTTGATGGTTTGTCTTCCCCACCATGACACAACCATGTATTTTAGAACCCTGGTGGACATCATATTTCCAAGACACTTTTCACATCACCACCAACGCTAAAAACACTTGAAAAAAGAAACAACAATAAAGAATAAGAATGGGTAGACATCTACTTTGACAATTTTTCCTGGGATGCAAGATCAACACTCTCCAAGAAACCTCTTGCAGAAACCGACTAAAAATAGTTATGTTTCTTTTATAGTAGAGCATTCTATATTAAAAACCCACAATTAGCAAGTCCAACACTCCTATCAATAATACTACATGCACCAAGAGTCACCACAACACACATTCGTTGGTCATCGTAACTCCAAACCTGTAAGCCACTCCACAAGTATCTCTCATAAGAAAACATCCAACCCATACATGGCTCTAATGCCATGATATAGAATTGAATCAACGAAGAAATAACAAATATATGCCATTCACATGTATTGAAACAAAAGAAACAATTATAACAACATAAAATAAGCACGCATTGAAACCTAAGGATAAACATAAATATTTTATGACAATAAGAAGACATTTATGTTGTTGCATGTGCGTGTAGGTTGTTTATTCCATTGTTTTCATGCATGTATGTAATGAGTTAAAATTACTTAGATTTTACAGATTGTTTCCATTTGTTTTATGGAGATATTGGTAGCATGCACATCTTTTGATGAGGTTTTCCTAATCCATAAAAGAAAGATCATTATATTTGTATTTGCATTCATTTTATTTTTCCCAGTGTGAGAGGGAGTTCAATGAATGAGACTGAGTAGTTCCTATTGAGCAATTTGGTTTTTACTTCTCTAATTTGTTCTTCTTTTGGACTTTAGATCGAAGTTGATTATGCAGCCATAAGTAGCACAAATATGTAGCCATAGGAGACATATATATGTGACTTGGTTATGCAATTGAAGCTCACATGGTATCAAAGTTGAATATTGTATAAAGGGAAGTTTCATTGCATAAGTTTATCTTCACCTATTGAGTATGTAATCCTCTTGCATCTATAGGTTATATAAATAACCAAAAACACTAAATAAAACCAAGCTCTAAGGGTGTTTGTTTGTTGCTCAACTTTCTTGTATACCCAATGTAAACATTTCTAAAAAATTGCGCCTGCATGGTTGACTGATCCACTTGAAATTTGGTATGCATAGTAATTTCTCTCTACAGAAATTTGAACAAATGAATTTGGGTGACTTTCATGGGCCCTGGCGAATTTGCATTCATATTTCATAACTATTTCCATAGTGTTGGAGGTCCTATTTAATTGAGCTACAAAATACTCTGTTCTATAGGAGTCCAAGTTCCTCTAGCATCCTTCTTTATTGAGCTATAGATGTTTATATTCTATAACACTTCTATTAAGCTACATAAGTCATCATTCTATAGGAATACAAATATTTCCAACATTAATGGATCAAAGTCAACCTCTCCTCCTCACATCATCCAATTATTTTGAATGAAAATCCAAAATGTTGATTTCTCTAAGAACTAAAGGATTGATTAGAATAACAATGGGCATATAAACTTAACCAATGTGTGTTGCAGAGAAATGGAAATAGTTTAATAGATGTGATGAGGCCTGTGTATTGTTGTATCTATCATTATTTATTGATATTCTTTTCCACATTGAATATGCTAATTCACCCAATTAGATTTGGACTACACTAGAAGGAATGTTTGGGAAGTAGGATGTGTTAAGAGAACACCATGTGGGGAATGAGCTCATCATCTTAAGCCCCAATAGTTTTTACATCATCTGTAATTTCTTCACCAAGTTAAAAGAATTGAGATTGAATTTAAATTAATGTAAGATAGTGAAAAAGGATGAGAAACTAATTATTTCCATTCTCGACAAGCTTAGACATGACTACTATGTATTTGTTTTTACATTCCATGCCATCAAGGATACACTTGGAACCACATGAAAAAATCAATCACTTGATGAATTTGTTGATGCACTTACTAAGGGGCAGGACAAATTTACGCAGATGGGTACTTTGTAGTCCTCAAAGGCCCATGCCCTTGCTTCCAATCAAGGTACAAAGGAGGTAAGAGATTCATACAATAGTAACAAGAAACATAAAAACAAAGATAAGGAGCATGATCAAAGAAAGGAAAATAAATAATTTGAAGTTTCTCATGAGACCTCCCATTTGAAAGGTAACAATTCTAAGAAAGAAAGGGTCATACATTCCTATTACATCAATCTTGGACATGATGAAGATAAGTGCATGAATAAGAAACCTGATCAACTAGCTCGCATTCTTGTGTAGAATCACATCAAGGTTCCTGATTCAATCAAGCAAAGTTCATCAATAGAGATACTTCCAAGGCATAAGGCAATGATAAGGGAAGAGTAAAAGACATTGCTCAAGCACTATATCAGTTGCATCTCAACCTAGCTCATGGGTATTAGGCATCACACCACGTGGCTTCAAATCATGATGAATTTTCATCTTTGGAGCCCTATACAATGCCAACCATGTTAATGTGGGATAACACTCATGTTGAGTTTTATAGGACATGATCTATTTATATGAATAACAGAACATTCCAAAATTTTATGTGTACCTTCATTGTCAACCAATCTCCTATAAATATACTAGATCACTCACTCTAGTTCAAGCAAGTGAGTTGAGTTTACTACTAATTCTATAGTCATTAGTGAGATGAACAATGGCACCATAGTTGCAGTGGTAAAAGAGGATCATTAGTCCCAATTTTTGTTAGAATATTGAGAATATGCATGAACATACAAATATATGTTTGCTAACATGCAAAACAAGAATCTACTAATCTAACCTTCTATCCATACAAGCAACAATACTCAAAATAAAAAACTAGAGACAAGAGAAAACAAATGATACATCGAATATATATGGTAAAACCCCAAATGGGGAAACATCCATGGGAAGGTATTATCTTCTTATTCTTTAGAAATATCCATCTTATAATGCATGACATCCTCACATAAGCATTGCATTACTCTTGATCTTCACATTATTTCACAATGACACAACAATCTCATGTGTGTTTCCACTACATACCCCCAAAGGGTTTCCTTCACCTTTATTATGTATCTAGAGGTATGGAATATTTACATGCCATAGCACATGTGGAATAAATGATTTACCACTTCTCTTATACAAGAGAATTTATTACATGGTGCAAGTGGGATAAATCCATTTTATAATATTAGAGTTATTTATGCCTTTACACAACCAACAACACCACACAAGTCATCATTGCATATTCCAACACTTCTTCTTAATGATGACTAGGGAGAAAGAATACAAATGGAGAAATGTGTCATTACATTAACATCCATGTTGATGACAACTTATATAATTCCCCATAATATGTGAATAAGAGCACACTTTGCCTTATGGATTTTATGAAGATAAAAAATGTGTCTCACTAAAGCATGAAATTGCACCCAAACCAAGTTGTACGATGAACTATTGTAGAACACCACAATAGTGTATAGAAACCTCATATGCATAATACAACACAAAAGGTGGCCAACATACAGTCATCACAACTGAGCTAATGGATACAAGAACTCTGCAACAGACCTCAAATCGAATATAAGAACCTCAGATGGCCTAAACATTGGAAATGCTTCCAGCAAATAGTCTTCATAGCCAAAAAACTCTATTGAAGATTACATCACAAATACAAGACCTCATATGGTCTATCCATTGAAACATGTGTTGAATAGCAAATCATCATGACTAACAGAAGAAGTTGGTCATTCCTTTCATTACATTATAACTATAAGAAGGTGATATTATGGTATGTTGTTACATTACATTCCTTCTTAATTACAACTTCAACATCCCAGATAAAGTGACAAAAGGTTTCAACTTTTTTGTTTTCAAGTATAAACTGTAGAGAGGAACAGTGCATAATGACAAAAGATCACAACATAAATATGCTTAAGATAGGAAGGAACGACATAACCAAGTTGTTCCATAACTCTTCACAAATACCCCTATGGAGAAAACACAGTAAATTGGAGCTAATCTACACAAAATAAGTTCCAAGAGTAAATCATTTAATGAAAATGAAAAGGCCATAATGACATGATACATAAAAGAGAATTTGAAATATGAAATTGCTTTTACACAAACAAGGGTTAGCAATATTATATAAATATCAAGCAAAATATGATACCATGTTAGAAGCATAATCATCATTAGAAGAGTGATACCATGTTATAATATTGAGCAAAATGTGATCATATAAGAATGATATCACATAGGTATTATAAAAGGTTGCCAACAAGCAACTAAGTCTTAGGCATCAATTGGTTTCTTGTTGTCACCATGATAAAATGCTAGGGATACATGCCCCTGGAAATGTCAAAACATCCTCCACATAAGAAAGGTTAGAGACAAGTAAAACAAGAACAAAACAACCTCTAGAAACATGATGTATAAACTAAGAAACTAAACCCTAATGCAAAAAAGACATGAATCTAATGATAAGAATCATAGACTAATACATGGAAAAATGAATAAAATTGAAATTTCTCACCACTTATGAAATCCAGCAAGAACTTATTGATGGATCTACAGGCATACAATAGAAACAATGAACATAAAATCAATTTTGGTGAATTTTTTGTTGAAAATAGGGCCCACATGTTTTCTCTATAGGACAGACGCGTGTGTATGTGTTTTTTCTTAAGAAAAGTTACATGTGTATGTGGTTCTTCAAACCAAAAGGTGTGTGTCTACCCTAAACTACTTGAAGTTGTCCAAAAATGGAAAGTTGTTAACCCATTCATTGTCCTATACATAAACCTATGAAAAAACACAACAAAATCTAAACAAACAAAAAATCTGCTACAAAAACAATAGATCCTTGATAGCAAGTTAGTATACAATGGATTTAAACCCAAGTTGAAAATTTTCTGAAAATTAAATGGTGAGGGTCACGGCTTGAAATTTTTTTCTCAAACACATAGAAAATGCCCAGATCTAAAGAATAAAAGCAATGGTTTGATAGATCTAATGGAAAATCTACTAGATAGGAGTGCCTACAAAAATTGAATAATTGTTGCTTGTAAAAAAATTTCAAAAAATTGTTGAAGAAGGTAGAGCATATCAACCAACTTTGATACCATGTTAGAATATTGAGAATATGCATGAACATAAAACAATATATTTGCTAACATGAAAATCAAGAATCTAATAGGCTATCCTTCTATCCATACAAGTAACAATAATTAAAGTAAGAAACTAGGGACAAGAGAAAATAAACGATACACCGGATATACGTGGTAAAACCCCAAACGAGGAAACATCCACGGGAAGGTATTGTATTCTTATTCTTTAGAAATCTCCATATTACAATACATGTCATCCTCACATAAGCATTATGTCACTCTCTATCTTCACATCATGTCAAAATGACACAACAATCTCATGGGTGTTTTCACATCATACCCTTAAAAGGTCTCCTTCACCTCTATTATATAGCTAGAGGTATGAAAGATTTACATCCCATAACACACGTGGGATAAATGCTTTACCACTTCTCTTATATAAGACAATGTATTACATGATACATGTGGGATAACTCCATTTTATAATATTAGATTTATTTTTGCCTTTACACAACCAATAACACCACACAACTCATCATTACATATTCCAACAATTTTATATTTCCTCAAAGTTTGTTCCTAAGTACCCTTTTGTTGTTCCTCTCATTCATTCTAATGAGTTGAAAAGGTTATGGCATTAGCAACTTGACCATCTCAACTACGACAATTTGCAATATCTTAGCAAGCAAAGTATTGTTATAAGGCTCCTTGAGGTTCGCATTTAAGATGTTGATATGACAAGGCTACATTCTTGACAAGAATCCAAAAGAGAAATTTGACAAAGGAAAATGTTGGAGGGCTACACATGTTTTAGATCTTGTTCACAACACTCTAATGGGTCTATTTCCCTATCCTTCTATGATCGAACAAAAATATTCCTTGATGTTTATAAATCATTATTCGACATATACCTAGGTGTACTTCCTCCAACGAAAAATTGGAAGTCTTCGAGTACTATTATGAGTTCAAATCACTTATTGAGAAACAATCAAGAAAAACCATTAAATCTCTACACGTATAAAATGGTTGGAAGTATGTCAACAATTTCTTTGAGCGACTTTTAAACTTCAAAAGCGATGAATCTACAATGTTTTGTGCCATATAGTCCTCAACAAAATAGTGTGGCAAATTCGAAGAAAATATCTTTGAAGGAAATAACCAATTGCATGATATAATATAAATCTCTTGCTCTAAAATACTAGGTAGAAGCTCTTAACTATGCATGTTATATCTAGAACACATTTCCTCATAAATAATTCAAGGGTGTCTCTCCTTTTTAAGCATGGAGAATTCAAAAATTCATAGTGAAACACTTAAGAAAGTTTAGTTCTCAAGCGTGGGCTCCCATTCCCGTCTATAAATGCAAGGCAATGGATTCACAAATTAAACCTTACATTGTTGTAGGGTATTCAGATAGTGTTAAGGGTTGTTGACTTCTTAATGCCACCGTTGATTAGTTGATCCTAATCAAAAGCATAGTTTTGAGGAGGGCTCTCTGAGCTACTCTCTTGACACCTCTCATTCTACAACAAGACCCTTCCACATAGTGGATGCTCTAAATAGAAATGATGATGTTGCATAGGGTTGATTGCCACAAAAGAGGATTTTCCATCCTCTACTTCTAATGATGCTATTGATGATGATGAATTCATTAAGTGTCCACCAACCACAAGACCACATTGGGCATGTCATATGCTACAGGAAGTAGGTAGATTGGTTGGATCGAGGACATGTTCATAGTTTTAGGGAGTTCATTATATAGTCATTTCCACTGCTATATTGTTATTGATTGAGCAAAATACGAATAAACTTGAACTTTAAAACTTTAATCCACAATAACATTGCATATAAATCTCATCAATAATCCAAAGACATAAATCAAACCATAGAGCATAGGATATACCCTGGGAAAACCCTCTACTGAGTCAGAGGATAAAAAACCCAACAAACGATCTTAGAGTATGCTTGATAAGTAGAGAATGATTACAACACAATAGAATATTGCTTGCACTGAGAGCACCAGAGAGAGGAGATCAAAATGGAACACTGTATCTAACTTTCCAAGTGCATAACACTTTAATAACAAGTCAAATTAGGTTTTACAACAAAAATAGAATGGTTGCATGTATCAACGACTTGTTAACACTTAGAACATTGATCCATCTTCAATCATGCGCCCCCATTGATCTGGTGCCAAGCTGACACTACTCCATAATTATCTCCCACTGAATATAACTGAATGTAACTGAACAATAACTGAATGTAACTGAACATAACTGAATGTAACTGAACAATAACTAAATGTAACTGAACATAATTGAATGCTTCTCCATCGGTGTTTATTTCCAACAATCACTTGCATAAATTAAGGAGTTGATTCCTTAATTAACTGAACTTGTTTACCATAACTAATACTCAATTGATATCTAATCAATTCGATTTTACTTGGTGGAAACATATGCAATTCGAATTCTCTCTTTATCTCTGTGCTTATATTAAATATCTCTGCATGGTCCATATGTGTTTCATTAAATAATCATCTTTACCATATCATACTCATAAGATTGTTTCAAAACCTATGATCATATGTATTTCCCCGGGTCATATAGTCACATGCTAAAGTAAATCACTCTAGGGGTAGCTAATCCCTAAAGGAGACTTGTAACACATGTTGACCATGACTAGCCATACATCACATAGTATATCTACTTTACATAGTAAAGTACACCACCTTACAACATGAGGATATTTGTAGAACTTGATATTACTCACAAGTCTACTATCTTGATATTACTCACAAGACTCAGCTTGATATTACTCATAAGCTTTACTGACTTGATATTACTCATAAGCTTTACTGACTTGATATTACTCACAAGTCTACTGTGTTGATATTACTCACAAGAGTCAGCTTAATATTAGTCACAATATTTACAACATCACCACCTCAATCATATGAGGATATATGTAGGACTTGATATTACTCACAAGACTCGGCTTTATATTACTCACAAGCTTTACAACATCAACACCTCAATCATATGAGGATATTTGTAGGACTTGATATTACTCACAAGTTTATTGTCTTGATATTACAAATAAGACTTAGATTTATATTCCTCACAAGACTAGAGAATGACTCCCGATGCTATAATCTCAACATATATAACCACAAACCTTCCATGAGGCCTCTGGAATTCTTGAGTGAGAAGCAATTGTTAATGTTTGAGCAAAATTGAGGTTGCTTGAACTTTAAAACTTTTATGAAACAATTTTAACACTTTAAGATACTTTAAATCAACCACATAAGAAACTTTATATCACCCATGTATGAGTCTTTAAATCAACCACATATTATTCTTTATATCAACAATATATGAATCTTCAAGAATAAATCAACCACATAAAACAATCACCATAATAGACAAGATGTACCCTGGGAAAACCCTCCAAACACAGAGGATGAAAAACCCATCAATTCTTTGAGTATGATATGTAGTTTTGTAGAGAATGATTTACAACACATCAACATATTTCTCGATCAGAGATGTCACCACAACAATAGAGAAGAGAGATCCAAAGCAACCCTGCAAAAACAACTGAATGCAAACTGTGTTGAACTTTCCATATGCCTCGTATTTTAATAACAAACCAAAACAATCTAGCATGTAGAAGGGGGTGAATTCGAGGCTCAATAAACACATAGAGATCATACATGAAACACTCAGTGAGAGTATCATGCACTATAACTCCTCTCATGTAGACATTAGCACCCTTTTAAAATCCAGTTCCTAACTGGCACTTCAAATTCTCTTGCATGTGCAAGATATGTGCCCTCCTTCTTTATTCAGATTTAACTGGATGCTAACTGACATGAACTGAATATGACCTATCTGAACTGAATGTGAAGTGAATTGAACATGTGAACTTCTTGAACTGAATGTGAATTGATTGAACTAAATGTGAACTAATTGAACTGATTATGAACTAACTGAATTGAACTCAATCTTCAACTTAATGCACGACCATAAATTTAGGAGACTAACTGAAAGTCTTCGGTACTTCACAATCAGTGTCACCCATGCACAAACACTTTGCATGAATCAAGGAGATGTTCCTTCTTTAACCGACACATTCTTTATTTACAACTTAGGCTTAACTGAGGCCTTCATAATTTGAGTTCACTTGAGGCATACATGTGCAATTCAAATTCATTCTCTTTCTCTACGATTTATCTCATTATCGTTAATTAAGTACTGCATGGTCCATATGTGTATTAATTAATTCACCGTCTTATCATATCATACTCGAAAGAATTGTTCCATACTAATGATCATATGTATCACCTTGGGTCATATAGTCATATGCTAAAGTATTCACTCTAGGGGTATCTAACCCCTAAAGGAGACTTGTAGCACCTAATGACCATGACTAGCAATACATCACATAGTACATCCTCATGACTTGATACAACACAAGACCCCAGTATTGATACAACACAACAACCTAGTCTTGATACAACACAAGACCATCTCCAGTTAAGGAGATCCATCTCATAGGGTACCATCTATGAGAATCAATTGACTTGATAGACCACAAGTCCATGCTTTGATACAACACAAGTATGTAGTCTTGATACAACACAAGATCACAGTAGAGGCATCCCACCTCAATAAATGATGACATAGATAGGACTTTACACAACACAATGTCCTGACTTGATACCACACAAGTCCTTAACTTGATACAACACAAGTTTCTGACTTGATACAACACAAGTCCCTGACTTGATACCACACAAGTCCTTAACTTGATACAATACAAGTTTCTAACTTGATACCACACAAGTCTAGAGAATGACTCTTGATGTTGTACATTCAACAACAACTATGCAAGAGTACAACTTGCTAAGAGGAACCACACTTGGGATCTAGTCCCCTCTCCAAAGGAAGGAAACCTGTTGGGTGTAAGTGGATATATTGGACAAAATTTATTATATATCGATTGGTGAACAAAGTTTTTAAAGCCAAGTTATTTGCAAAGGGGTTTACATAAGTTTTTGGCATGAATATAATGAAACATTTGCACTAGTTGCCATTATGTACTCAATTTGGATCATCTTATCCATGTGAATTTTATCAAATGGACATGAAGAATGGATTTCTTCATGGGGATTTTGAAGAGGAGATATACATAGAGCAACCATTGGGATATTCACAAATTCTTCGAAGCTTGGTATACCAAGGTGGATTCCTTCCTTCTCTCTCTTGGATTCTCCCTATCCCATTTACATTCTAATCTCTACAATCTACAACAAGATGATTCTCTTTTCTTCATAGTATATGTAGATTATATTTTGATCATAAGTAATTCATCAACATCCATTTATGCTCTAAAAATTGCTTTGCATAACACACGCATAACAAGTTCCTAATGAGCGACTTGGGGTTGCAACATTGAATTCTTGAGATTGATATCACTTGGTCTTATTCCATAATAACCACATGGTGCAGTCAAAATCTTCTATTAATATACTCTCACAATTTCATATAGTGAATTGCAAGCCTATTGCAACTCCTATCTTATATGGTGTCAAACTTGAGCAAATTTCTCTTCACCTTTGGTTGACAACACCTTCTATCACCAACTGGTTGGGAACCTCCTATATCTTACTCACACCAAGATTGACATTTCATACATTGTGGGAATTGTTGCTCAGTTTATGAAGGAACCCCATGAGTTTATCAAGAAGGAAACTAAGTAGATTCGTCATTATCCAAGGAACACATAGATTTGTGATTCATTATGTAGCAAGTGTAGACTTTTATTAGTGAAGTATATAGATTTTAATTGTGCAAGGAATGCTACAAATAGAAAATATACTTCAAGCTACATTTTCTCTCTTCGTTATGGTGCGTTGGTTGAGCATGAAGCAATCAACTATTGCTTTATCTACCACATAGGAAAAGTATCATATAGACACTAATGCTACCATTGAGGCCATATAGATTTATCACATTCTCACTGAGTTTGGTATATATTATCGTTGTCCATCTGTCATTTTTAGTGACAATCATAGTAGCATTTAAATCTCATAGGATTCGATTCACTGGCAACAAACAAAGCACATTAGGTTCATATGCATTTCATTCAAGAACTTATCCATGGAGAGATCATTGATTTGAGATATCATCTGGCTACTGACTAGATTGTTGACATATTCACCAAATCACAAAGTAAGTTTCTTCATTTATAAGCTTTATTGGGGATGCGACTAGCTTCTTCTCTAGAGCATGCTACTTAGTCTTCTCTTTCTACTCTCCCAAGGTTTTTTTTTCCCATTAGGTTTTCCACGTCCTTACTTATTTGAGAGGATTATTTTGTAAATGAGTACCTAATATGTCTTCCTATTTGTTGAGGCTTGTCTCTTCCTAATATGCCCACCTGAGCTGTGCTTATCGAGGGTGTTGGTGCATTTAGATGTTAGATGCCTATTTCAATTCATGCATATGTAATGACTTAAACTTCCTTAGATTGCATGAATTGTGCCCTATTGCTTTATGGGGATATTCATTGTATGCACATCTTTTGTTAGTGTTTCCTTAATCCATAAAAACAAGATCGTTGTATTTGTATTTGCATCCATTTTAATTTTATTAGTGTGATAAGCAGTTCAACGAATGAAAATAAAGCAATTCCTATTTAACAAATTGGTTTTTGCTTCTTTAGTCTGCGTTCTCATTTTTAGATACTAGAACTTGAGTGGTTTTGTAGCCATAGGAAACACGGATTTGCAGTTTAGTTAGGTAGCCAAATATCACAATTTATTATACTAATGCTCCCTGTAGGTGCAAAGAATAAACTACCCATGGAGGAAGTTGCCTCCCCTACTTTCTCATCTATTCTAACACATCAAACCAATTTAATGGTCCATATATGCCCTATTACTCCCATTATTCCTATCAACGATTGCAATGACACACAATACAACAAAACCAGATTTAATTACATTGAAATTTTAGACAAAGGAATATTAAATATAAGTTTGTGGAATAAGCAAAACCAATAAAGGTGGAACCATCTTTTAACATTCTCATTACCAAGAAATTCTACAAGAAAAGCAAGAAAATGCACATCGGCATTATAATTTCCAAAGAAGCAATAGAAATGCTAACAACATTCATGGAATCAAAAGAATACTTACATAACAATATATTATTAAAGGCCAACAACTGCAACAATTTAATAATTTTTTTCCAAAAAAGATCTTACACCTTTCCATTACATAAAATAAAGGTTTACATGTATAATAGCATACAATCAAAAGGATGCTTACCAAAGAGATTTACAAAATCATCAAGATCACTAACAACCATGAGGTAAATTCATCATATCATATTATCATTACATAAAATAGTGAAATATATCCAACCATACTAGCAAAACCATAATATTGGTATTATAGGTCAAGATTGAGAAGGAGGATCTCCTAAACTCCATATAAATAGGCACTCATGGATAGAAAGCTCAAATCTCTATTGCAAGAATGCTTAGATAATATGTCCATCCCTTAGTTCTGTTCACGAAAGATGTGATGAAATTGCCCCATTGAAAAACTTGATTTTATATTGTTAGCTACCTATAGATTGCCATACAAACCCAAACACATTTGGATCTTCTCTCCCATCGTCCATTCCACAACTAATTTTGAGTCATCATAGATATTCATTGCGTTGACACCTTCTTCCCAATACATGGAGATAAGTATGGCCATTGCCTTCATTTCAACATAATTGCTAGTGCCTTTTCCTAAACCACCTTTATAATGAATTCTTTGATTGTATGAGATAGCTAAAATCCCTCAGACCTTGCATGTATTTGAATTTTTGTTAGATATGCCATAAAAAACCATGTGCATTGAATATACTGATCATCAAAGCCCAATCTTTCTTTGCTTGGTCCCTTTTCTAGTATTCTCTAACTTTTGTAAGCTCATTTGACCTTTTAAAATGTATGAAAAGGCAATAAGTTTTCCCTTGGAATAGTGATTTAATTTAGGTCAACCTTATTGTCCATAACATAAATCAAGGGAAGGAAAGATGCTCCTTCCAAACATATTTATCCTCTAGCCATGCTCCTAAGGCCTCTTCCAAATTCTCTCCTTCCCATGAATCTTTTCCTTGTATTAGACTCCTAACAATGCTCCATAATTTTTTAGTGAAGTGGCATTGAATAAAGGTATGATTTACACTCTCTATGCTTTCTTTGCATAGGAAACAAAAACCAAGACCTTGCTAAATTTTTTATGTAGATTGTTGCACATCAATATTTTATTTTTCAATGTAAAACATAGAAATATTATGTTTTTATAGGCGATTGTAGTTTCCATTTAAGGTTCCACTTCCATTGTGTCTCATCAAAATTATTTATTGCAATTGCATGCCCTTGTTTTAGCTTGTAAATATCACCCTCATATGTTTGTTTCCCACACAATGAGATCTAGTTGGTCATGCAATGGAATTGAAACTTGTTTAAAGCATTTACATATTGGTTCCATTCATCAACCATATCATTGTAAACCACTAACAGATCACCCTCTTTTCCATTCCAAAGAACGACTTCCTTTCTCTCTATCATAGATATCGTCCAAGTAAAACAATTTTTTGGCATGAAGGCACTCTATCAGAGGTTGTGACACTTTGGGAACCTCCATATCACCAATCCATGGATCATGTCCTTTATGTCACTATTGTCCATTCCCAATCAACCATGCTAGTTGGATTCTTATTAGTGAATGTGCTTTCATCAATACTTCTGTGCAAACAAAGCCCCCTAAAGTTGATTTTTCAAAATTTCAAATCCACTCCTCTATGCTAAGAGGGTTAATGTATTTCTTTTTCATAATAGTTTGTCATATTTCATTTGTAAAAATGATTCCCCACACCCCTTTCCCAGCTAAGGCTTTTAAGAATACAAGAAACACCTTTAATGCCCAACCTTTTACTTTTTTGGTTTTTGAATCTCCAATAAAATTACAACAATGGATGGACTCATAAAACACAACTATGCAACTTCAAACTACTAAGGAACAATAATAATTAAAATTAGGTAACATACAATGAGACAATTGTGCACAAATATAAGGAAGTCTCTCTACATGTTATCTTCAAACACTTCAAAGGAGAAACTCTTAATAAGGTACTGGATGTTACCACAAATGGCATGCATAACATACGAAGGCTTTTACAATTGTTGTCTAGGTCCATAGGGGTTACCTAAGATATATAAACCAATATAAAGAACCAATAAATTTATTTTGTGATCACTCGTTTTGTTGGATGTTTAGATGTGTGGCAACCATGATCTCTAGGGTTATGATTGTTTTTTGCTATAAAGTGATGACTTATATATCATTATAACACAAATATTTAAGTCCATAGGGGTTAAGTGCGATATATAAGCCAATATAAAGAACCATTAAGTTTATTTTATGGCTAGTCACTGATAAATCTTTAGATGTGTGGCAACCGTGATCTTTACAGTTAGGATTGTTTCTACTCTACAGCGATTACTCCTATATCATTATAAGATATTATTAACAATTATTAGAACCACTTTTTTTATATTTCATGGATTTTCAAGTCTTAAGGTATTGTTGCATCGAGAGAAGTGAGGTGCTCTTCAATCCAATATGGAAGAGATCCTGTCACGTTAGTCACGTTATGCTAGCTGACATAAATAAAAAATATTAAATTTTTTTTGAAAAATATAAATTACATATCAACTTAAACAAAATAAAAAAATTAAACTAGCATAAATCCATTTTAAACCTAGATCTATCAAGTACCGAGAGGGATCCAAATGATAAAAAAATGTACACCTCAAGATTGGATCCCTCTCGGTGCTTGATAGACCCCAGTTTAAAATAGATCTATGCTAGTATAATTGCACCGAGAGAAGCGAGGTACTCTCCAACCCAGTATGGGGGAGATCCTATCATGTTAGTCACGTTATGCTAGCCGACATAATTAAAAAATGAAAAATATAAATTACATATCGACTGAAAAAATAAAAAATAATAATAAAAAATAAATAAACTAGCATAGGTCCATTTTAAACCCAGATCTATTAAGTACCGAGAGGGATCCAAATAGTAAAAAAATGTACACCTCAAGAAATTGGAGCTCTCTGGGTGCTTGATGGATCCAAGTTTAAAATGGATCTATGCTAGTAGTATACCTATTTTGGATGACAAAATGTCTATATTTACCTTTAAAAGATAAATAATATGTAGTTTCTCTTATGTTTTGTATTTCATACATAATTAATGATATCTTTGAATTATTTTTAAGCATAAAACTATTTTTTAAATATTTCTATAATTTAAATATGTTTTTGCTGAAATTTCAATCTATTTCATTATGAGAACATAAAAAGTGACATCTAAACCATAATATAACACAATACACTATTATTATTAATTATTTTTTTCTCATTAATTTGAAACTATTTTAGTTAAACTTTTGTTTATTGGGCAAAAGAGGTGCATTTTACAGCCCAATAGAGAGAGATGTGTAAGTCCTTTAGTATTCATCATAAAGTTGATAAATATCTTTTATACAAAATAGTAAAATGTTATAAAAAATAACATATAGCAACTCAATTTAGATTTAAAATATTTTTTAAAAGCATTTATAAAATTACAAATTAAAATCATACACATTTCATTCACATTTTCACTCTAAAATAGAAATTTATAATTAGAAGATTTAAAAGTTGGAGTAAAAAGATTTAAAAACTGCAATTAGTAATTTTTTTTTTATAACTCTATACTAATAATAAATTTTATCAAAATCCAATAAAGTTAACCATATTTATTGATATTTTCATCTTACCCTTCTCAAATCCGAAATCCCTCCCAATCCATAATGTAAAATCCATTCTCAAATCCCAAATTTTATCAAAATCCAATAAAGTTAACCATATTTATTGATATTTTCATCTTACCCTTCTCAAATCCGAAATCCCTCCCAATCCATAATGTAAAATCCATTCTCAAATCCCAAATCCCTCACAACCCATACTGTAAAAAAAATCATTTCTCAGCGTACTGCGTATTCTGCGTAAAGGCAGGTTCCCGAAACGACCGTAGAAGATTTAATCCCACCCATCTATTGGGTGATTTCTCAAGGGAAAACCCTTCCCCGCTTGTTCTAAGTAAAACACCAGGCATCCCGAAGTATGTGAAAGTTTTGATTAGATCGTGATTTTAGTGAATTCAGCGAATGTGGGAGAAGAACAGCACAGCTCATTCAAGTTTTGATTAGATCGTGATTTTAGCGAAGTCAGCTTATGCGGGGAAAGTGCAGCGCAGTTCATTCCTCATATGGAGACGACGAGGAGGGCAAAGGGAAGATATTTTCGGCATGAGAGAAACAGAGTACATGGTAGTCCTGCCGAATTCAGAGATCCAAATACCCAACAACCTAATTACAACGAGGAGGATGACATAAATTTAAGGTTCGCAAGAGAAAATAAGGCATCATCATGTTACAGGCCCCCTCAATATTCTGCTTTTGGAAGAAATTCTAACGCTGGGAGATCCTCATCTTACCATAACACTCCTGGTGGATCTCAGGGGACTTCTGCTGCCCAAAACAATGTTATCATTATCAAGCAAAATGAGCACAGTAGTCGAGGAGGTGAAAAACTCAATCATAGATCAAGGGAGAGCAAAATAGAGAGAAACCCAACTTCTGTATCAATCAGGAATATTGCTGCAGACGGGGATGATCTCATGCCATACATCTCAGGCACTTGTCCTGATATGTGTCCCGGTCAGTATAAATATCATCTCTGCAATATTAACAAAGCAACCTATTATTTTATTAATTAAGTATTATGCTAAGGATTAGAACTAATGTTTTACTTGAATCGCTGTCCATTTTAATTTTGAGGGGGGTGTCATTGTTGCAACAGCCAAGGAAAGGGCACAGAGAGAGAGACTGGGAGACTTGGCAGTTTTTGAAAGGTTGAATGGAGACCCACAGAAGACATCTGCCAGTATTGCTGTAAAAAAGGTAGTATTACTTACTTCACTTGACACATTGAGAAAAACATGATATTTTCAGGATTTTGAATGTGTGGAGACCAGAGCCTTTTAAGTTATGGGATTGAGCTTCCCTATCATCATCACAAACCTATAGGTTCAGTATGTTCTCGCAGAAAATTGCGAAAAAAAAAAACTTTGTGAAAGTATATATCAGATAAATTTCTTTATATTTCAGTGCAATAAAATATAAATCACGGGGTTGTAGAAACATCATGGTAGAAATACAGAAGATCATCTAATATCTCATATATTGGATAAAAAAATGGCTGCAGGTCTTGTGAAAGTATATATCAAATATTTTTCTTTATATTTCAGTGAAATAAAATACAAATTACGGGGTTGTAGAAACATCATGGTAGAAATACAGAAGATCATCTAATATCTCATATATTGGTGAAAAAAATGGCTGCAAGTCTTGCATCCTAAAAGCTGCATGCAATCTGACTCTAGTGGCTATGGAAATCTTGAGCTTCTACCTGCTAATTTTACAACATTGGTGTTTTGAAACCCTTTTCCCTTTCTTTTAACACATTACATGGAACTTTTTCTTGCAAGTAGTTGTAAAAGACAAATAATTCCTTGATCCATTATCTGTTTCTTCCATCTATCCAATGGGGCAGTAAATAAATATGGATACATTAATACTTAATTATCATCATCTGGTGATGCAACAAATGGTATAAGATATTTTCTTGTGTCATTGCATTTGAAGATGGATATATGTTGAAATTTGATTACAGTTTTGCAGGACTATTTCAATTTCAGATACTCAACCATCAGACATACGCCCTCTTCCAGTGTTATGGAACACAATGAAATATTTACTGAAAGTTGTTGACACTTCAGAACATGGATTTGAAGTTGTGCATGAGTTCGTGTTTGATCGCACACGTGCAATCCGCCAGGATTTGACTATCCAAAATATTATTAATCATCAAGCAATAGTCATGCACGAACAAATGGTTTGTTTCTAATCTGACTTGTCTGTTACTGTTTAACTATAAACATGTACATCCATTATACTACGAACGTTATTTTGCATTTCTAAAATGTAAATGCAGGATTTCAATTTCTTGAACCATTTTCCAAGATAGTCTCATATAGATTCCCCTGACGATCTTGACCCATAATATGTTGTGCAATGCAGGTCAGGTTTCACATTTTGTCACAGCACAAGCTTCACCATCTTGGCCACAGTAAAGATACATCATTGCTTCACCTGAATTTGGAACAGCTTTCCAAATGTCTCAAATCACTTCTTGATCTGTATGATGTCACCAGAAAAAGTGAATACCAATCTGAAAATCAAGCTGAATTCTATTGTTATTATGTTCTTATGAATCTGGGATCTCACAAGCTACAGCAGGTATAGCTCTTGTTTCTGTTGTTTTTAAACTAATTCCAATAATTCTGCTCTCTAGAATTCCAAGCATTTGTGACCTAATGGTATCATATACCTCAAAAACTTTAGGAAACATCAAGGACATTTTATTATAACTATCTGTTTGGGATTCTTAACTATCTAAAATGACAGGGTGAACCACTTGCTGCATGGTTTCGGAGAATAAGACCATCACTATGGAAATCAAAAAAGATGGAATTTGCAAGGAATGTGTTAAGGTAATCCGGTAATACAGCTAATTGATTATTAGATAATTGAATCATTAGAGAATGCATTGCTTCGTATTATGACACAATTCATAACATCAATTTCATATACTTTTTATCTTGTCCATGGTTTGGTGCAGGTGTTATCGTATGGGAAATTTCAAGGGCTTCTTTAGTCTTGTTCATGATTCAACATGCCTTGAAGCATGCCTTATGGAATATTACTTTAATGAGGTGAATTACGTAGTTCACTTTCAGATGTCAAAGTCTAAAACCTATCTTCTGGCATCTCCAAGTGTTTGTTGCAACATCTTGATGTAATTTGTTTAATCAGGTCCGTGCACAAGCAGTTTCATGCATCAATCACGGTGGTTACAAATTGAGTCCATTCCCATTGGTTGACATTGCAAAATTACTTATGATGACGGTATAGAGCATGTGCTATATCATTTTTGTGGAATGATTTTAATATGATAACTTTTAATTATTCTAGTGGATAATGCACGATTCATTTTTTACTGACAGGAGCCTGATATGGAGGACTTCTGCAGTTTATGTGGGCTTGCAACAAGCACAGATGAAAAAGGACTCAAATTTCTTCCAGTAAAGCAAGTCAACTTCAATTTTCCTGTAAAAGGATTTCCACAATACAGTTGTCCTTTTATCGAAGGAAAACTAGCTTCCTCCTATTCCCTAGAAATTACTAGGACATTAAGCCACTAGTGACAAGCAGCAGTGGTTGTGAACAGACATTTCTTGTACATCATTCCTAAACAATTGTCTCAGGGGACGTTAACCATCATCATCATCATCATTATAAAAGGTCATGTTAAATCATATGTCTTTCGTATACTTGATTTTCAGATTTTCCTCGTCCATTTCCTAGATGTAAAAACTAAAAAATTCAGATTGTTTAGGTTGCAAGATACATCTTCTGGCACTATAGGTGTGACACCATAATCTTGAATTGGTCTGCTCACTTGAATTAAAAGTTAAGAGATCAATTTGCCAATCTATATCTGAAAACTGATAATCATGGTGATGATTTTCTAATCTTTCTGATTATCCAATTACCTTATTGGATGCCTTACCAGACATTCTTGACTACTTAAATAGTGGATACAAAGGAGTAAATATCTGTCAATAGGCCACAAAAGATGTTTCACATGTCAATTTCTTTATATGTTTATAAAGCCTTGGCTGGAAAATTCACAGACCTGCATGGACCTTTCTGAAGGTGTTGAAAACCTAGGTGAGTAAAATTGGAATCCAGTAAATGCTCGATAAAGATCATTTTTTGTATCAGGGATCTTTTCAGAGCTGTCATCTCTTATAGAGAAGACTGATCAAGAATGTTTTGAAGCAATCGACTGTTTCTTACCTCCAGGAGATTATATTTTAATAAATGGAGAATGAATTTTGAAGCTTCAGAATAATCCCTGTCAATAGTTCCAATTTGGATGAGGCTTCCCTTTCTTCCTCTCCATCTCTAGAGAAAAAATGTACTCGGATTAATAGGTAATTAAATAGGGAAGTTCATTGACATGACTGAACCCAAGAACGATATAGTTGTTTCTGCCAGAATCTGAAGAAGTCGGGAAGACATGCAAAAATTGGGTTGTATGAGAAAATCACCTTCAATTGCAATTGGTGCCATGAGTATGATCATTTCACCAAGGATTGCAATGAAAATTCTAATTCTTGTTCGTAGAAAGCTCCAAGGAATCAGAAAAGGAAGATGAAACAGTTTTTCCAGCAAGAAAGAGATTCTAGACCAAGAAAATCGAAAAACAGTCTCCTCAAGATGAGAATGCTTTTCAATCCTTGAATATATAGGTTGAAGGAAACTCACCTCTTGTCTTAGAAAATCAGGAGCATACCCAAAAGGAATGCAAGCTTTTGGGTTACTTCGAAAGTGTTTATAGCTAAGTTGCACGAAATGGGGAAACGGGGACGAGTTTCCGAAACGGGGACGCATTGGAAACGTGACCCCCAAAATTTTGGAAACGGGGAAACGCAATATCTATATCAATATCTATATCTATATATATATATATATATATATATATATATGAGCAAAGACATTTAAGAAAATGAATGTGAAACATAAATCATAAATCATACATGTTGGCGAATCATTGCCTATATTGGGATTCTATTCATCAATAACACCATATGCCTCCCTCCTCTAGGCTCTAGCCCTTGCATCTAACTCAAATCTCAAAGTTGATTCTCCAAGGACAATAGTAAACGACTCAACACCCTATAATTTTGATGAAACTTACTAATTCAATCGTTAAAATAAGGTAGAAAAAGCTTCCCATGCTTAATAAGTGATTTTCCTTAAGTGAAGAGTACATTTATATTAAGGTCATGACAAAGGAGTTCAATGATCAACATCACCAACATCAGGGTACATATAGGGGTTGATGTGTTTGATTAAATGCCGATTCCATACTCTCATACATGATAGAAACTAATGGAAACTTTGTAATCCTGAAATCCTGGAAACTCTTAAGTCTGCTGAATTTTGAATGGGATTTAAAATTCTACTTTTCGCATATGAATTCCGATGAAGTCGGAACCACTCTCAAACATCCTGAAACAATTAATGGTAATGTTAAAAATTTAAGTAAAAGGATAAAAAATGAAAGATAAGGATAATGTCACTTTTACCATTTAATGCTACCAATTATTACTGAATAAGGTGATATTTTTAATCAACCAGGCAAAGTTTTTTTGGAAACGCAACTTTTCGGCGCATTTTCAGTACGAAGGAAATGCGTTTCCTTCTAAGGAAACATGCTCGTCCGCACGGAAACTTGTTTCCATGTTGTAAGGTACACGTTTCTATGTTTCCAGCAGGAAACATCCTGGGGACGTTGGGGGGTTGACGTTTCCTGGGGACGTGTGGGGGGGGATGATGTTTCCTGCAACCTTGGTTAACAGTGTATACCATTTTGGGGTGCTACATGAGATTTGGGGTACATGGTGTAAGATTAGCCCCTAGATGATCTAAGATGGATTTGAGCATGGGAGATGATCCATGATGGATTTTCACATTGGAGATGGCTTACTTATTGGTTACTTGATCTCAATTGGGTACTTGCTTGGAATTCTTCCCTATGGTGTTGGAGTCCTCTTGATAGCTTTGGTGATGTCCTTCATGATGGCCACATGGAGATGATTGTTTATTTGGAGAATGCCCTACTTAGAAGGAGCACAGCATCAAGCCCTAGACAACATGGGCTTGCTTGGATTCCTATATGAAGGCTTGGGGACGCTTAGGCTGCAACAATGTTCATGTAGAGGGAGTGGACCCAATGGAATACATGGCTTAGGAGGAGCAATGGAGTCTGTATGGGCTTTTGATAGAGTGTGGAAACATCTTGTGTACCTACATCACCTTGGAGCTTGACACATGTACCCTTGAAGTGTAGCGCTCCACTTGTGTGAGCCTACATGTGACTATTGTAGGTTACTTGTAAGGGCATTGGCCCACATATGTATGTTGGCCTCCCTTACCTATCATATATATAGAGGAAGGAGAGAGTCCTTTCATTCATCATCATCATTGTACTCTTCTCTTTGTACTTGTCTTCTTGAAGTAATTTGCTAGGGTTCATGATGAAACCTGGGGAGAATCTATGAAAGGAAAAGAGGATGTCTTGGTTAACAACTTGCTATGGTGAGATACTAGGGTTTTCTCTTGTGAAGAAGGCATTGGAGATAATGATCTTTATCATTCTTGTTCATTCTTGTGAAGAGATGTGATTAAGAGCAGTGCATTTGTCTTCATCTCTCTCTCAGATCTTTTATAGTACTTGGAGTTGCTAGGGTTTCATGATCTTCATGGAGTATCTTGAAGTCTAGCGTTAGGATTTCATCCCTTGGAAATTCGGAGACTAGGTTTTTGAGATAAAACTGTAGGATATACTTGGGAAAATATCTTTCCTTGGAGGACATGCATGAGTGATTCATGCTTGTTGGATCTCCTTGGTTGAGCTAGGGTTTTCTTGATTTTCCTTAGGGTTTTGGAAAGTTATTGGATTGTACTAGCCTTGTGATAAGGCTATGGTATATACATGAACTTCATCTTATGCATATTAATAAAGTTGCCAGCTATCCAATATTAGTGTAAATTGCAGATTTGATTTTCAGCCAAATTTTCAGCTATATATGACATATGTCTTGTTGATTTGACTTAAGTAAAGGGTAATTATGTTAAGTGACTTTAAATTGTAATTGAAGAAGATATGAGTGGTTTTGTTGTATGTACATTTGTAAAAAGTTTTTTTTTCAGATATGGTGTATGCATGAGAAGATTGCCCTAGAGGGTTGAAACTTATCTGAACACTTTGGTATATTGTCTCTTTGATTGCCTAGATGTTTGGGGTTGTTAAGGATTGAATATTGTCTGTTGCTGCTGCTGTTTATTTCATAACAACCCTATGGCTGAAAATTCACAGGGTTAAGATCTAGAAAGCCTCTAGTTAAAGAGGTGAAATTTATGTTTTGCATTAAAATCAATCTGTGCTAGAAATTTCCACATGGGTTAAGAGCATTTGCATAATTTTCTACAAAGAAAAAGCTAACATGTGTGAGAACACACTAGAAAGAAAACGTCCAGAAGGTCTGTGAAACTCTGTTATCTTTACCTTCGAACCCAGTTCAAGAAGATTGGGAAAAATAGGAGCGAAATTCCCCTACAATTTTAGAACAACTTGTTGATGAAATTGTCATTTATGCCAACGTGGACTTGCAGTGGCCCTTCAGGTAGTTATTGATGCCATCAAGTCCCTCTTGCAGTGCACAGGTATGGATGATCCCAACATCCTCACATCCAGTGCCTTGGGGCCCTTACAAAGATGGGTTGTGCCTTAAAGCACCTTGTATCCAGTTGATAAGGTTCCTGTACCCACAAGGTTGGATCTTGGAGCCACCACCTTGTTGACGATGCTGAAGACCCTGCTGTTGATGATGAAGACCCTGAAGATGGTGCTGAAACCATGGGTTGGAGAAGCATTAATGACCCATTCTGTGGTCATTCATGTTCTGATGGTGTCATGGTACCCTAGGAGAAGGTTTGGCAACCCCACAGGTGATGTCATGATGGATCTTGACTCTTGGAGGTCCCCTTGCGTGGTTAAGATGGTTGAAGAAGCCCATGAAGCCTCTTGCTTGATGAAGAAGCCGTGAAGAAGTCCTTGGACCCACATTTGATGGCTTAATGATGTGACAAAGAATTACATGCAATTTTTAATGGTAAGGTTTGACCCTTGAAGGAAGGGTTTGTGTGACAAAACAAAATAAATAAAAATAAATGCAAATTCAAATAAAAGTAAAAATATTACATTGAAGACAAGTTGGCTCCATAAAAGCACACATGAAAATATGTATAAATCCCTATCACACTTCCAAGGCTGACACTGTTGGAGGCTTATTCACAGTACAAGATTCACAAACAATCCCGAACTAGCATGCTAAAACAATCCAAGTTTTGGAAGAAGTATACATAGTTTGATGGAGTGAACACCAGTCCCGAACCCTAGTTCAAGTCTGCAAAACACACAGTCAAAATAGTCAGAGTATTGAAGGATTTCCAAGACTAGTGTGAATTTGATGCTCTTTCGAGGTCTCTATAGTTTGAATGACATTCGATGTATACACAACTTGAGGTGGTTGGGGAATACACAGACCAAAGTTGACACTTGTCTGAATTTGAAGTTATCCACAGTCTTGAAGTTGATCAAGTTGACTTCTCCTCAGCATACAGTTTTGACATCTTTTTACAGCAGACATACACAGTCAAGGTATGAGAACTTGACATGCACTACTTTCTAAGGTAAGATCACTATGTACTCCATGTTGGTAATGCATACTTGTACACGATGATATGATAAAGACATGCTCCTTGATGATGGCTATGTATACTGAATGATATCATGATAATGCAAACCCTATGATGATGCATGCTACACACTATGATGATGATATAATGATGAGAGTAGACCTTGATGATGAAATGATAAGAGCAGACCTTGATGTGACGATGTGAGCAAACTTCCTTGGGGGTCCAAAGATTTGACATGCATTGTTTGTATGCGTTTTCTTCAGGATTGAACTGTCTTGTTTGAGGTCTTCTACAGACACACACAACCCCAAGTGCGAGTCTTTGACATGCACTAATCAAGGTATGTTAGTATACATTCCATGATAATGTTGTATAGTCAAATGAGTATACATTAGTGAAGTTTATAATGATGTTTACAGTGATACAGTAATGTATGATGATGATTCATGCACACTATGATGATGACATGATATGGTATGATTAACACTCTATGATATGCACAGTGATGATGTAAATGTACAAGTTCCATAGCAGAGAATTTGGGGTCTTCTATAGATAATGAATAAACAAGTATGATGATGATGATGGTGCATGCATACTCCATGTACACTTGATGATGGTGCTTGCTTATACTCCATGATGATTGATGATACCGTGTACACCATGATGATGCCTTGTACCTTATGAAGTATGTACATGAGCATATGACCAACAATAGTGATGAGCAAAGATTGACCAGCTTGACCAACAGTAGTGATGAGCAGAGATTGACCAACTTGATTAGCGGTGTTGATGAGGAGAGGTTGATGAGCAACAGAGGTATATGATTGCTTGCAAGTAGAATCTTGCACTTGAGGATTGGACTCCTCAACCCTTTCTTAGTTGGAGCTAAGAAAACCAGGCTAGGCCTTGTTAGAAGAGTTGCTGCTCTTTTCATCAGTTGGTGCTGATTGTAATTGAGAAGATTGTAGTCTTCCATTACCATAAATAAAGATTAAAATTACATATATTCTTGTGTCTCTCTTGATGCGATTATTGCACTTATGACTCATGGTTGATTTAGCTGATGAATGTGATGATGTGATTGGTAATATAATGCTTGATATACTCTAATTGATTAATTGAAGGTGAAAAAGGTTTAAATTGCTCACACATTGATTCACCCCTGTTAGATTTTCATAAGATTATAGCAGTATATCTTAAATGTATTTATCAATAGGATCACTAGAAGATAGAAAAAACACAAAACAATAACATGACAATAACACGAGTATTTTTATCGTGGGAAACCCAAATGGGAGAAAACCCAACAACCTTCGTTTAGAGATGATAATTCTGAGATCATAGTACAATGAAGAAGAAAGAGAAAATATGGAAAAGCTTTCCAAGGATAGAAACCCTGAAAATAGTCTTCTTTTGCAGTATAGGCGAGCTTCTTTCTCTCCCAGAAAATGCGAACTTCTCTTGTGCTGCTGCTGTGTTGCTGTGTGGAATAATGAGGGGCACCTCTTATTTATACAAAATTTTCACTAATATTTTAACTGGGGCCGACTTATCTTGGGGGAGCAACATAATTTATATTTTATAATTTTTTATTTGTCTTTTCTTTTGCTTGCTTTTCTCCTCAAGGTCTACATTGTTCTTCTAGGGTTTGTATGATTGATTACAATAAGTTCATCTTCCGTAAGAGGTACAATACAAGAACAATAAGAATAGCTTCTGAAGTTGCACAAACTCCAACAACCCCCCCTCTCAGTGTGGCCATTGTGTCCAACACAACTTGTAGAAGAATCTATAATAGAAGATATTCTAGAGGAGATTTTATAGTTGTAGAAGCAATTCCAAGACACCGCAAGCTAGTTGTATCCAACTATTGTTTAAGACACACACACCTTCAACTTGATGAAACTTTGGAGCAATTCAAGGACAAAGGAATAACCTCATTTAAAACAGTAGGAAATAGGTTAAGAAGTAAAGAGCAAGGGAGGCTATAAAAAATGTGAAATCTGGACATTTTTCCACGAACAGATTAAAATTCAACACTGAAATCGGAAATGATGATTATTTCTTGGAAAATTAAAATTTAGAAATTTGGGGAGTAAGGACAAGATCACTAATTTAAGAAAAACAAGAAAACCCAGAAGTAGTTCTTATTCAAGAATCAAAACTAGAATCTTCCACACCTTTGATTTTTCTTTTAAATTGTGAAGTAGTCGGGCTGTAGGAGCCAAAGGAAATTCAGGTGGTATCACCAAACTTTGAGATCCCAATATTTTTTATTTAGTACAAAGTTCAAACAAAAAATAAGCAGATCATTGGTTATAAAAAAATTATACTTCAAAGCAATTGGGCACTCTCGTGACATCACAAATGTATACACCCAAAACAACTTCCAAGATCTTTGTGGATTATCCATTCTCAGAGAAAGCAACCTTCCTATCTTTTGCAGTAATGGATTATTGTGGGAGGCTTCAATGTAGTTCTCATTCTAAATGAGAAAAAAGGGGGGAATATATGTCAAAGATCCCAGTGGAGCATATGTTGATGGTTTGATGACAACCTTCAATCTCGTGGATTTAGGTTTCCTTCAATCTCATGGATTTAAAACTTAGGAAAGAAATATATATTTGGTCATATAAAAGAAGGGCTAGGCAAGTTCTTTTTTCTTGTATTCATTTTATAATGGGAATTTACAAATCAAACTAGGAATATTGGCTTCTGTCATAAATTCATAATAACCAACCAATTTTCTTGGAAACTAAGCAATAGTCCAACAGAGGTCCCATTCCTTTTAAGTACAACGAATGGTTTCAAGGAAGAATTCACCCAATTGATAGAATCTTCTTGGACTTCTTCCATTCAAGGCTTTCGATCCAACTTGTGTTTATGGCAAATCAAAATCAACATACTCAAGAAAATGGTTAAAGCATTAGTCCAAGCTAATGATAAAGATCCTAGCTAACAAAGAAATTTTTGGACAAGTAGATTGAAGAGATCTTGAGGGAGATAGAGGGGAAAGGTCTATCCGATCTGTTGGTTCACAAGGAGGAAGCTAGGAAGAATCTACTTTAAGTTCAACTTGAAGAAAAAAATTATTAGAGACTTAAACCTGGAGTGATTTGGCTGAAGGAAGGAGACAAGAATGCCAAATACTTCCACTCAATGACAAAATGCTTGAATGGTGAAAAACAATGTAACACAAATAATTAAGATGGTGGTATTACAATTAGAGATTTAGAGCTGATAAAAAGAAGCTAAAATCCATTTTGAGATACTTAAAAAAAAAAACAAGCAGAAAGAGAGGAAGCTTAAGAGGAATCGCCCTCCAACTACAACATTCTGGAGATCACAAGGAACATTGATAATGAAAGTCCAATCAAACCAATAATTATGGAGGAGCATAGGATCTGTTATGAAGCTAGACCCTGCAGAGAAGTAAGTAAATCTTGCCTCCCCAAATTATCCAGGGCTGTTTTGACCATGAATCCCTTGTCCAAACTATTTTTTATGCAAAAAACCCCAAAAGGACCAAAATCCTAAATACCTAAGACCCTAGACCCCATTCATACTCTAAGAAGCTTCCCCAATTGCAGATTGCAAAAAAGGGAGATCGCAGACCAATTCACCCGTCATCTACAAAATGCATGCAAGTTTGGAAGGCTGAAGCTCTTGTACGATGATCAAGATCTGTCATCTACAGATTGAAGTGCTTGGAAGTCTGAAGACTGAAGTTTCAAGGTCTGTCATCTATAGATTGAAGATCTCTGAACTTCAATTGTGATGCATAGGTTGGGAGCTGCAACAAATGACTAGTTACAGAACCCCACCCCACTCTCAAAATACTCAGCGAAAAACCATCATACTATCAGCCAACAAAATGAGAAATAACACATAAATTTAATTCCTGGATACCAATGGAAAGCACACAGACTTTTATTGATTCAATTGTCAAGCCACAAAATTACATGACAACGATTACTTTTAGGAGTAGCAACATCCACCAAATGGTCATTTGTGCAGCTGTAACAACTCTGAAATTGTGAGGCAGATAGGGTTTTGGAGTTAGTGTGCTGATACTCTGTTTCATCCTTTTCATCATGTTGTTTCTTGACTGGATCTGCTTCTCCAACGCGTCCTTCACGACCTCTTCTTCTTTGTTGAACCAACCCCCTCTCATCGCTTCTATTTCTCTTTTTAAACTCGACGACCTTCCCTTGGATTGATTATGCTTCCTCTGCCAAGATCGAACAATTGCCCAACTGTCCATCTTCCTCAACGACTTGTCTTTTTTCCATGTTGTTTGGCATAACGATTTGTCTTCTGGGCGTGGTTACTCTACCCAACTCGTGGCTGCGATTCAACATGAGTGAGCGCCAATGTAGCCAACCAAGATGTGTGCAGTCACAGTGTTCAATTCCAACATACGCAGAAGTTATAGCATGAGTAACAACATGTTATGACAGAACTGTGAGTAACAACATGGAAGAAAGAAACACATGGCGAGCTAATTGATAAATAAATGGACAAATAACAAGAAAACACGGTCCTCATTCGATCTATTATTTACAATATGGAACAGAAATATTTTTGGGTGATGTGGATCGCTCGAACCGAACGATGCTTCTGCATCAGACACCCTTGGTAAGAAAAACATGAGCTCCAACTCATGTGCAGACTATTTCTAAAGGTGAAGAGTTCTGTAAGCCTGCTAATTGACCTTCAGTCACCCACGATGCATCCTTTGTCCCTTGATTCTTCCACTTGATTAAATACTTCTTGTACTCTTTCTGGCGAGTCTTCTTACCAATTTGTGTAGCAAGAATTTCTTCCATCTATTCAACTAATCTGATGGGTAATTCCTGCTCCCACTCATTGAGAGTACCTTCCTCTGCACTTCTTTCCCCCTCATGATACTCATAAAGGTCAACCACATTAAATGCAGGCGATATGTCAAACTTTTCCAAAAGCTCTAAGCAATAAGCGTTAACAAAACTTTTCTTCAGAATTCAACATGGACCGATCTTCTTGTATTTCAGTTTGTGGTATGTGCCTTTCAGAACCGTTCCTTCCTCAAGTGAGCCATGACCATCTCAGCCTCTTGGAATACCTTCTGTCTCCTACGCTGATTTTCCGTTTGCTTGTAACTGTCATTGTTGGTCTGCAATTTCTTCTTTACTTTTTCTGGCAACTCACGAATGCTTTCAACAAAATCACTTGCATCAACACTCTTTTGGTTGTCCAAATCCGGCAATGCAACCAAATCTACTACACCTCTTGGCGATCTTCCATAAACAATTTGAAATGGACTCTTTCCTGTAGATCTATTCATTGAATCATTATATGTGAACTCAGCTTGGGCTAATGCCAAATCCTATTGGCTAGGATTCTTCCCATTTAAACTCCTCAACAAGTTTCCTAGACTCCTGTTCACTACTTCGGTCCGTTTTTTCCGTTTGAGGATGACATGTCGAACTGTATAACAGATTTGAGCCTAATTTCTTCTAGAGTGTCCTCCAAAAATGCCTAAGAAATCTTATATCACAATTTGAAGTAATGCTCCATGGTAATCCATGCAATTTGACCACTTCTTTGAAGAATAATGGGCTACTTCACTAGCATCACTAGTCTTCTTGCAGGGTAAGAAGTGTGCCATTTTCAAAAATCTATCAACAACTACCATTGCCAAATCATGCTTTCTTTGCGTCATAGGAAACCCTAAGACAAAATCCATACTGATCTCTTCCCATGGTCGTTCAAGTATTGGAAATGGGGTATAGATTCTTGTGTTCTGACTTTTACCCTTAGCTAGTTGACAAATCCTACAACCTTCAACAAAATTTCGAACATCTTTATTAATGATGGGACAAAAGTATCTCTCCTTTACTAATGCTGTGGTCTTATCAAACCCAAAGTGTCCTCCTAAACCACCACTATGCAGTTCTTTAATGAGATTCAGCCGTATGGAACTTCTTGGAATACACAACTGTTGGTTTTTAAACAAAAACTCTTCTTGGATATGGTAATGCAAATATGGCGTGCAGTCTAAACTCCAAGGATCTTTACATGCCTTCCAAGCTTCCAAGAAATCTACATCTCTTTCATACAAGGCTTTCATGCAATTTAAACTTATAATTTCTACCAACATGGTATCAAGTAGCGTTGTCCTTCAACTAAATGCATCGACTATTGTATTGGACTTTCTTGACCCGTGTTTCAACACAAAAGAATAACTACACAAGAATTCAATCCATTTAGTATGCTTTTGATTCAACTTGCCTTGGCTGTTAATATACTGCAAAGTTTTGTGATTTGTGAAGACGACAAACTCCTTTGGCAGTAGATAATGTCACAATTTCTTCCACAATAGTGTAGAACTCCTAATCATAAAGAAAGTTTTTCTTTTTGGCCTCGTTCAACTTCTCGCTGAAAAATGCAATGGGTCTTCCCTCTTGACTCAAAACTGCTCCAATTGCTGCTCCACTCGCATCACAATCAACCTGAAACACTTAGTTAAATTCTGGTAATGTTAACAGTGGTTGTGCTGTTACTTCTATTTAATTCCTCAAATGACTTTGCTACTGCTACAGCCCACTGGAACACGCCCTTCTTCATACATTTTGTAAGAGGCGCACATATCTGACTGAAGTTTCGAATGAACTTCCTACAGAAACTTGCCAATCCATGGAAGCTTCTCACATCGAATGTGCATCTAGGTGTTGACAGTTGGCCATTCAAGAATAACCTTCACTTTCTCGGAATCCATTTTCGGTCCTTTTGAAATTACAATCCCAAGTACATCGATTCTCGCTGCATAAATGGACATTTCTTGAGGTTTATGAGTAACTTCTCCTTCAAATGTTGTAACACTAGTCTTACATGCTCAATATGTTCTGCTTTACTTCTGCTAAAAAATAGTATATCATCCAAATACACAACTATGAACTTACCCAAAAATGGCTTCAAGACTTCGTTCATCAATCTTATGAACGTGCTAGGTGCATTAGTTAATTCGAATGGTATCACTAACCATTCAAATAGTCCATCCTTCGTCTTAAATGCAATCTTCCATTTGTCACCATCTTTCATTCAAATTTGGTGATAGCCACTTTTCAAATCGCTTTTGGTAAAATACTCTAGAGTCTACACCACTCAAGCAATCCATAAGGTCATCCATTCTCAGCAATGGAAACCGGTACTTGATGGTGATCCTGTTTATGGCACGCGAATCAGTACACAATCACCATTACCCTGTTTTCTTAGGCGTCAATACTGTTGGTATTGCACAAGGGCTCAAGCTCTCACAATTCAATCCTCGGTCAAGCAATTCTTGTACTTGCTTATTTACTTCTTCACTCTCTGCTGGAGTCATTCGGTGAGGCACTTTGTTTTGTAAAATCGATCCCGGAATCAAATCAATTTGGTGTGATACGCTGCGCAAAGGAGGTAACCCAACTGGTAATTCCTTTGCAACAACTTCCTTGAATTCTTCCAACATGTATTGGATCTCTGCTGGTACAAAACCTTGTGTTTCATTCTTCTGGACTTCTCGCGGTAGTAAATCCAAGTAATACCCATTTCGTTTCTGCTCCTTCAACAATTCTTTGGATGAACATAACATGATGCGGCCATTACTGCTACATGCATCCCTATTGCAATTGTTGATGTTAATCCCATATTCCTCACACAGTGGAATCAACTTCTAACGCTGCCCATTTTGCACAAATTCATAAGAATTTTCCCTGCAATCGTGGAAAACTTTTCGATCAAACATCCAAGGTCTCCTAAGCAAAATGTGGCATGCATCCATCTCTACCACATCGCATAGCACTTGTTCCTTGAAATTCCCAATCTAAATATTTAATAAACATTGCTCAATAACTGTCACCTGCTGGTCTTTCTTTAACCATGAAACTCTATAAGGGTTAGGATGTGGTTCACATTTCAAGTTTAATTTTCTCTTGACTTCGGTGGAAACCAAGTTTTCAGTGTTGCCTCCATCAATGACTAAGTTACAACATTTTCCTTGGACTTTACATTTTGTCTTAAACACTCTTTTCCTCTGTTCAGGCTCCTCCATTAACTTCTTCTTTGGTCTTAATAGGACTCTTCGAAACATTAGATTTTCACCTTGTTCTTGCTGAAGCACAGTAACATTGTCTCCAACCACCAATTCTTCGTCAACCACCGTCATTTGCGCTCTAGTATCACCTCTTTTATTGGGACCTTGTTTCTCTAGACATTCCTATACTTTGTGACCTTCAACTCCACATCTATAGCAGGTAATTACATACTTTCCCCTTCCTCTTCCAAAACCTCTACCGCTACCATCTCCATTTCCTTTGGTACTTGTTTTGCTTGTGGCTTCATCTTCCTTTTCATTTGCGTTAACAGTGCTTTCTCTTCCTTTGCCCTGTGGACCTTTTCCTCTAAACTTTTTCTGGGTCTTTCTTTCAACCTTCATTTCCACCTTTAGGGCAACTTGGTAGGCCTCATCCACTGTATGGAAATAGTGTGTGCTCATCTCGTCCCGAATTGAATACTTCAATCCATTCACGTATCTAGCCACATGCTGATACTCAGCCTCCTTAATGCCCGATCTGCATGACAGCCTAAAGAACTCTTCAGTATACTCGTGCACAAAAACATCCTTTTGTCTCAGATTCTGAACTTGTCTACACAAACTTTGTTGATAGTCTACAGGAAAAACTTCTCTTTAATTTTACTCTCCATCTTCTTCCAAGTCCTAATCTTTTCCATTCCACACTCAATTCTATCTTTCTGCCAATGTTTTCCTCATTAGATTCAAGACCCATGAGTGGTTGTAGATATATTTTGTAATGCTCTTGGCATGCTTTACAACATCCTTGACCCAATCCTGTTTTCCAATATCCTCAAGCATGAGGTCTATGCAGTGTGCAACACATGGGGTCCAAAATTTGGTTGTGTTTGCTCTCTAACATCTTACCAGCAAGGACATAGTTAGAGGCATTATCTGTGATGATTTGAGCAACATTTGTCACCCCCACCTCCATAACAACTTCATCTAATAGCTAGAATAGCAGGTTTGCATCTTTCACCCTATCAAATGCATCAATTGATTTCAAAAATGTGGTTCCTTGAGGGCAAGAGACATGGAAATTGATTATTGTACAATTCCTTGTATTAATCCATCCATTTGACATGATGGTACATCTTGTAGTGGCCCATGACTCCCTAAAACCCTGCAAGTATTCATTTATGGACATAACCTCCTTAAAAAATGATCCCCTCAAGTCATGCATACTAGGGCCTTTGAAGCCTTTACCAACAACAAAAATGGAATCCCACATGGGTTGATAATAAAGTGAGTGGGAAACATTAAAGTGGATTTCTGAATCATACCACCATCTAGCAATGTACTCATAATAAACTTCTTTGCATTGCTTTTTCCAATGCTCATCTAAGGTGGACTGAATTTGGTTCGGTTAAACTTGAGATTGAGAGGCATTGGCATTTGCAAAGGAGGGGGAAGGTGTAGAAAAATAGTGTTAAAGGGTCTTCTTCTTTTTAGGCTGAATTTCACCAATGTTTGGAAGAGAGGGCGGAACATAATGGTAGGGGTCCCCACCAATAGAAGAAGGGGCAGAGGAAGAGCCTTCAAACTCATTTAATCTTGATTTCCTCATAGTGGCATTGGCAAGTTCTCTCTTCACTATCTCATCTTATATCTCTTTCTGCCTAGCCGTATCTTCTTCAATTTTTTTAAACTGATTTAACAAATCAGTTCTTATCTCTCCAATTACTTCATTTGGTGCCTCACATGGGAGAACTTGGCCTCTTATTCCATCCAAGTGTTGCTTCACCCTATGAATGCCCCCCCCACGTATATGTTTGGTGCAATATTTGCAAAAGATTTCACCATCAACAGTCTCAACATGGGCCCAAGCAACATCTTTGGCTCTTGGAGCCATTGGGAAATGCAAAAATGGGTTTCTGCAAGTGCAAAATGGAAAACATTTTGAAATAAATGCAAATTGAAAATGTAAATGCAACACAATAAATGTACAATTTTACATTTCAAGTTTGTTTAAGAAAAAGAAAAAAAAGGGACATATTTATGCTAATTATTTTTTTATAAAAAGGGCATAATTATACAGCTAGCAACTTAGCAATGAGCATGAGGCTTGAGCATACCTTAAAAGTTTGTTAGGATTATTAATCCTCCCTTGTCCAATTTGGTCTTATGTCTAAATCAGGAGTCATGTCTAAATCGGGAGTCCTTCTAGTCTATTTTTAGTCACTAGCACCATTGGGTCCACTTGGCCTAATTGGGGCACATGTTTCAGTTACTAAAGTGTGGGGAACACTAATTGAGGCCTACTGCCACTAATTGCACTTGTATGCATCCGTTTAGGAGCCTCCTAGATCAATCCCTACAAATTAGGAGCCACTGGGAATGCCGATACCAACCAAGGTCAGTTGAGTTGAGTTGGTGATTAGTCAAGCTCAGTTAGGAGTCAGTTACATTCAGTTCTAAGCCCTTACATTCAGTTCTACTCAGTTAGCGCTAGGATTGCATGGTTGCATGTAGGTGAGGCGCATTTACTCACCTACCTCAGTCAGTTAGACTAGTCAACACTGAATTAGACACTTGAGTTGTGATTTAGAACTCCGATGATGATTTAGACAAGGTCAGTTAACCATTCAGTCAAGTAGAGTCTAATCAATTCGAATTTCCTCACATGAATTCGAATTGCATGTGGCTATTTAGCCATTGTACTTCATTGTAATTATTATCTAATTACTTTTTGATTAATGAAAGCATTCACAGTTGCAAGCCATTTTTGCACTGTTGCATTCTTCAATTGCTGAGTAAATTGTGTGATCTATCTTGTGAGTTGTGTGTTTGTCCATAGATTTATGTGCTCAATTTAATATGGTATCATAGCCTCGACGGACAAGGCACTTCTCCTTCTCAGATCTCCTATTGGATTATTTTTTTTGAGCAATTTTTCTCCTTCCAGTACTGCACCAGAAGCGGAGAATTTACCACTTAATATCCCACGTAAAGGAATTGTTGATCAAGCTTGCTTGATCAATTATGCTGGGTGTGATGAAAATTCCAAAAGTGTAGAATGTCGACCTTATTTTGTCTGTTTGATTGTGTGATTTACAGGTTATCAGTTTTTCTCACTGAATTCGTGACGAGCAGCTCATTCTCCTCATTGCATTCGCTACAGGAGCTCAGTCTTCTTCACTGCATTCAAAATAACTCCTCCAATGGAGCAACTCACTTCCTTCAACTACCACCAGTGGAAGGAGGACATGGAGAACCAGCTTCGCTCCACGAAGCTCTTCAGACTTGTTACCACCTAATTTGTACTTAGTGGTTTTTTATTAAGTGAGCCTGGTGAACCGGACAAGGATAACTTGTTCGGACTTCAGAAGACCTTTGGAAGTACTTCTGGGAAGTGCTTGTTGTACTATATCACATGTTCATACCCCATGGGGGAATTGTAATAAATGTTCTAGCATGATAGTGTCTGTAAAAGACTCGGTCTCTTAGACTTTATTTGTCAATCCAATCAGCCCAGGGTGTTTTTTCCCTTGGTTATTATTGGTTGTTGAATAAATGACTGATAATTTCTGAGTTTTTCACTCCATACCTCCAAAGTTGGCGTGGTCGGCTTGGCATTTAGGCCTATTGAGGTTATTAGAGTCTATTTGTCAATGTATAAACATGCTAGACATCATGGTCGAGTCATATGAACATGTTTAAGTCCCCCTAGGTTTTTTCAATTTTTCATTTTTTTAGGTTTTTCAGTGATTTTTATTAAAATCTAATTTTTCCAAAAAACTTAGGCTATTTTTTAATAGTTTAATTGGAAAAATTGATTTTGTAATAAAAGTGGGCCAAATAATCAGTTTTAGTCATGTAGGTGCTCATTTTCAAGCTAAGAGCACCATGTAAATCCATGGACCCACTATTTCCTAGTTTTGAGTGATTGTCCATCACTTAGGTTAGAAAATCCCAAAAATCAATTGTTGATTATTTTAATTAATAAATTGATGAATAATGGAGCAAATCCAAAATCATAGATCAATGGATTCTCAGCCGATTTGATTGAAATCAGTCAGATCTGAACCAGATTGACTGGATCTGACAAATCCTTGATTGAAGGAGGTGATCAAATCAGATCCAGAGTTGATCTTCAGCAGTCTTTATGGGGAATTGCGCCCTCTCTCTCTCCTCCACACGTGTGGACTCTCCTGGATGCTCTGTGGACTAATGTGTCGGTTTATGGGTTGATGTGTCAGCTCAATCAGCCCCCCGGTTGACAAGTAGGCTCAGTTCAGCTTCAGATCTGCATTGATTGACTCTCCATCAGCTGATTTGATCTGTCTCCTTGGGATTTACGCCTCCCCTGGGATGGATCTCCTAGTTTTTGTATATATCCAGGCATAAGCCTCCTCTTCCAAGCTAGTTAGAGTTGGATTGAAGGGCTTGCTATTGTAATACTGTTGTAATCTTTTGATTGTTGAAATAAAGAAGCTTTGGAGGCCAAATGGTGTAATGCTCTCATATGTGTGGATTAAGCATTGTCTTACGGCCATTGATGTTGCCGGCTTTTCTCTCAATTTCTGCATTTGAACCCTGTCTGGCTTGAACGATTTAGCCGAATCAATAGGAGTATAGTTGGGCAAGTAACGTTACTTGTTTTTCTTATATCGCAGAGCATATATGTTAGAAGATCTAGATTATACATGTTTAATAAGTTTATTTGCATGTAATTCTTGTCTTTTTTCATATATATATATCTAGATCTCATGAGGTTTTGTGCAGGATTGTGTGTTTAGCTTTCAGGTAGCAAGGATTGGACGAGCTGTGGATCTAGTTTGACTCCACTGTACATCCAAAAGCTTTGTGAAGACATTGCCCCTCTGTATTCCACTAACAAGTTTCCATTGCAGATCTACTTCAGCAACAAGCACTTCTCTTCTCCTTTTCCTCCTTCAAAATCAATTTTTTTACCTGGTTCCTTTGTTCACAGCTTTGATATTGTTTAGATCTATTATCTTAAAGTAAATTTAATATAGATCTATCTTCTCAAAGCCCAAAATCTAGATCTTGTTCTTAAAAGGTTTCATAAGCATTCTAGATCTAGCTTTAGGGAAATCGTCCTTTTTGCATGGAATTTTAAAGAGAATTTGTAGCTTGCATGCATTAGATTTATGTTTTTTGTTATAAAAGATAAATCTAGCAATCAATGCACATCATATTGGCTGCCTAAAAGGCAAGCCAAGATCCCAAGCTTGCTTTCCTTGGTTCCCTTTTTACCTTTTTTAACTAGTTTTAACTTAGCTTTTTTTGGGTTAAAAGTAAGCTGACCCAAAGGTACTTTCAGAGTGCTTTTGGGCATATTTCAGTCTAATAAGCTTGCTGGTTTTTAGCAGGTATAACAGAAAAGAGGAGGAGCTACTGTTCGAAAGTGACTTTTGGGCTTTCTGAATCCCCCTAGGGGTCTCCCTTTTTGACTGAAATCTTTAATTTTGCACTTTGTAAGCTCTTGGTTTCATTTTGTATAAGAATCAAGAGGCATCATATCAGTTTGCTGATATTGTAACCGTTGGTAATAAAAATAATTTTGAATAGGCTCTTTCGAGCCCATTCCCCATCCCCCCTGGGGGGATTTGCGTCCGTGTTTTTTCTTTGCTTTTCGTTCTTTTTTTTTGTAATCTAGCGTAGTTCTAATCTGCAGGGTAGTATACTTTGATTTATTATCAATTCCATATTCCATGTCTAAGGTTTCAAAATAATTTAATACTTACCCCACGACTTCCCGATTGACCCAAAAGGGGAAAGAGATGCGTGGTAGGACTAATTAGAGAACCAACAATTTGTATCTTGGTTTTCTTTTCATCAACTGTTTTTTCAGCTTTAATAAAATTAACCCCTCCTTGATTCCCCGATTGAGATCCATTTGGATCGAAAGAGGTTCCTGGAGGGTTTTCTTTTTTAACAAGAACATCCATCTCAAAATTTACTAAAATTGACAAGACTCCGGTGTGTATGCTCTGCACTTGGCTGCGGTTCGCCCGATCAGTCAAGCTGTATCAAAAGCAATTGAGTGACTAGTATAATTAGGATTCACTCTCCCAAATTGACAAACCATCAGGTGAAAATCCAACACCTAGATCAAACCATTACGGTGGCAAAATACCCAAAGGAAGCGGGAACTCCTGAAAAGTGACCTCGGGGTGCCGATCTCTGTCACACCCTAACGGGTGCGTAATGAACAATAGCACCAAAGACTCCATTCAGCCCACATATTCCTTGCGAGTAGCCGTGAAGGTTTAGTTTTGGACATACTCCAAGTACTCTCGGTTATATCTGGAGTCCACCCCTTCGCCTAATTTTAATCAAGTCATATTTCACATTAACTTAAAACGTACCAAGAGGCAATTGCAAAACATTCACTCTAAGCACATGCAAGTACATTGATTTTCTTTTGACTCCATTTTAAGGCATTGATTATTTTCTTGCTATATATATATATATTGTGTCTCAGCATTGTGCTTTTGTGCGCTCATTTTGTATCTTGTCATCTATGGTTGTTTATGGTTAAATTTCAAACTCCTAAGTAATTCATTCAGTTTAACATCACCATACTAAGTAATTAGCCTTAGTAACTTAATAGGGTCTACCCCCCTTGGCTTCGTTAGGAGTTGAGCCTAAACGGAGGAGTTAAGAACAAGGTGACAGCCTTGACTCGAGACTTGCCCCCAAGGACACACCGAGTGGCTTGAAGATTTCTGCCACGTGACCCAGGTGTGTGAAAGGCGGCAACACTTTTTGGCGCCGTTGCCGGGGATAAATCTTTTTATTCCCGAGTACGACTTGGCTTAACTTTTTTCTAAACAACTAAAAAGATAAAAACTTTTGATTGATCTAGTGTTTGAAAAACATAAAAATTAAAACTTGATCCATCTGGCGACTCCATTGTCTAACATCCCTTCAAGAATTTCTACCCGAAGAAACCGTCGACAATTATTCAATCCTCTCCCTGATCCCGAAAGGTTTATTAGGGAAAGATTGAATAGGCAAACTTCTCGTAGAAACCTTGAAAATTTAGGAGATCAATCTCTCTCAGATATCCATCACATATTTGTAGGGAGTCATACCTTCCAATCTCAAGAAATGACGGACCCCTTGACTTTTCTCAGATAGCAGGTAGTCCTCATGACATTCCGAATGATGCTATCAAGAAGCTCCCCATATTCGAGGGAAATAATGCCATCACTGCCAAGTCTCACATCCGAAAGTTTGATAAGCACCTGGTCAGTTACTGCAATGATGCTGCCCATAACCATGAAGATGTCAAAATGAAGCTCTTTGCTTTATCCTTAGAGGATGATGCTGCGGAATGGTACTCCGACCTTGGTGATGATTCATATAAAACTCTTAATGAATTCCTAGAGGGTTTTAAGAAGAAATGGGGGGAAAAGAAAGAACCAAGACATCTGCTTGCTGCCCTCCATAACATAAAGAAGATGGAGAATGAAACCATTGATGAATTTAATATTAAGTTCAGGCGTGTGGTTACGGACCTCCCTAGAGAAATCAAGCCAAGGGATGCCTCCATCCTCATATCTTACATCGAAGCTTTCACTGGTGATTTGAGGTACTAGTTAAGGGACAAAGAGCCGACCGATCTAAAAACTGCTTAGGAATTGGCCGAGAAAATACAAAAGAATATGCAGTCTTCAGGCAAATCCAACATTCCAGGTTACACTAGGGGAAACACTTCATACAACAAAGAGAAGGGAAAAGCCGTTGAATTAGAGGAAAAGGCAACCTCTAAATACCCCATGGAAAAGGTAACTAACATGATAAAAGAATTGGTTACTAGTCAGAACCAAATCATGGCAAATCAATCTGAACAATTGAATAATATTCAGAACAGAATAATCACAATGGAAAGAAATAATGGACCTAGGAACTTTCAGCCTAAACAGAATCAGGTGTATCAGAAGAAAGCTCCTCAACAAGAACCTAGGATTCCAAACCAGTTAGACTCAACTAACCTGGTAGAAGAAGTCATTCCATGGTGTAGACCTTGTGATCAATTCCACCAAGAAAGCACTTGCTATATAGCAAACCAAGTTATAGAACATGGAATGGCTGAGGTCAGTAATCAGGAAACAACATCAGGCGAGTCTGATCATGTGTACATGGTAGGCCGAACCTATCCTTTATCAAACCAGCATTGGCAGCAGGCCACGGATTACAGTTACGAGAAGAATCTCCTTTCCAACTTTTATGGTGTAATGCCTTCTCCGGAAGCAATTAAGGAAATGAAGGAGGCTAGATTCAAGGGAGCAGTGTATCAAAGAAAGGAGAAGCCATCACCATTTAAACAGTACAAGCCAAAGGTAACCGCTCCTCCCCTCCCAGATCCTCCTATTGTCCTTGAATCAAATATTGATATGGGAGAATGGATAAGTAGTGCTAAGATTCATGTTTATGCAACTGATGTCCTTAAAATTCCTGGTCAAAAAGAAAAGTTGTTTAAAGCCTTAGAGGATAGTCAAAGTAAAGTTCATAATCTTGTCAAAGAGGATCCTCTTCCTAATAACAATGCTATATTTGAAGCTGAACATATTGAACCTATAGATATGCCTATAGTCCTCAATAGTGTTGATCCGAGAAGAGAAGACCACCCGCCTTTTTATGTCTCCCTTTTAGTTGATAACCTTCTCCTTCATAACTGCATGTTAGATTCAGGTGCTTCATCAAATGTCATGACAAGAAAAGTAATGGAACAACTAAATCTAAGTGTCACCCGACCCTACCACAATGTTTGTGCCATGGATGCAAGAGAAGTTGAAGTGGTAGGGATAATCTTAAATTTACAGGTTAAGTTGGCTAAGTATCCTGATATTGACATGTCGATGGATGTGGTAGTGATAGATGTTCCAGATAATTGGGGTATGTTGCTATCCAGAAAATGGGCTGCAACTCTTGGTGGGTACATTCAAATGGATTGGACATATGCTACTATACCTACATCAGAGAACACTAGGGTGATTCTCCATGGAGAGAAGCTAAGGAAACGACATGTAGAAAACCCTAAGAAGCTCGGAAATGAATTTGTTCATTTCACTGATATATTTGGAAACTATGCTATTTTGTCAAATTTCATGGCCCCTACTCAGGAAAACATTAAAAATGAGAAGATCGATGAAGTTTGGCAAATGTACTTTGATGGGACTTATTCCAAAACCGGAAAAGGTGCGAGCATCGTGATCATCTCTCTTTCAGATAAAATCTACAACTTTGCGTTCATGTTAGAGTTTGAAGCATCAAACAATGTAGCCGAGTATGAGGCATTGCTCCTAGGGTTAGAAACTGCTAAAGATATGGGGATAAAGATGTTGAACATAAAGGGTGATTCAGATTTAGTTGTCCTCCAGATTAAGAATCAGTATCAATGCAAAAATGACAGACTAAGAAAGTACAGGAATGCCACATGGGACACTATGGAATGGTTTGATGCGCTTAACATTCAAAAGATCCATAGGGAAATGAATGGGTTAGCAGATAAATTGGCAGTAGCAGCATCCACCCTCCAGCCATCGGATGAAATGATTAGTGGGAATGGAAAGATGGAAATTAATTTCAGACCTTCAATTCCAGATAATATAGATCACTGGCAGGTGTTCAAAGATGATGAGCAACTCTTGAGATTCATCCACAATCTACAAGAGTTTGAAGGTTGCAAGATCAGCTATCAGCAGGAGGGTAAAGAGTATCAGGAGTGCGAGGATAATGTAAGGAATCACATCTTGAGTAGCCTTATAGCTTTCGAGAATCTTTTCGATCGACAGGATCATCATAAAAAACAAAAAAGAAGAAATAAAAATTGGGAATTATATGGAAATAAACATAGGAACTGACAAAGACCCCAAGTTAATAAAAATCGGAAAAGGTACTTTGGAAAAGGAAAGGAACAATTTGATCAACTTAATCAAAGAGTATAGAGATGTGTTGGCCTTTAGTTATGATGAGCTTAAAGCCTATCGGGAGGATGTGTTTCAAAACACTATTCCCCTCACAGAAGAAGCTAAGGAGGTCAAACCTTTCCGACAAAAACTTAGGCGAATAAATCCTAAGTTGGCCCCCATTGTGCAGAAGGAACTTC
>LPNX011100786.1:12818-61355 GCA_001517045.1 Pseudotsuga menziesii
GGGCTCTCGAGACCAACCTTGAAACAAATCCAAATTCAGTTACATGTAGGAATCAAAATCATAACAAAGTCCGTATGGTAACTGATTTTTTCATGATCACAAAACATATCAGGAAAGCATGCTGGGATGTGCGTGGTGGATCAGTTTGGGAATTTGACAATAGAGACTTAGGCTCACTTGTTGAAAATTACAGTTCATAACGTCTCCGAACAGCCTACAATAGTTTCATTCATGCCTGCACCTCCACCTATGAAATTACTTCTGAATCGTCGATCTTCATCTTCTTGGATCCTTACCGTTCACTGATGTGGATATTACCCGATTTCGTAATCCACCATCCTGCTAATATTCGTGCATGTTTCCATCATGAAATCAACTTGGACCATAGATTAATACTCCACTAGATCTCCATTGTTCAAAGGTGTGGGGTCTACCCAATTTCACAACCCATCACCTTGATAAACTCCTTGCTTGTTTTGGTTGTGAAATGTATATCCACCATAGATCTATTCCCCCCAAGATATGAACCATTGGAAATTTCGGGTCTTACAGGATTTCGCTATTCGAAGGCATTACATTCTTTGTGCATGTTGCATCAGTGAAATTCCTCCTCACCGTAGATCTGAGATCAAGGGTGATTTGGGCCATGGAAAGCTACGGGGTATACCAAGTTCCACATATCGGGATGTCTAGTTAACCCATGTACATGTTCCCCTTTTTTGTATAGTTGATATCTGCAATATTTATTCTCAGTCGTAGATCTTGCAAATTGCGAAAGACCAAAATTCAACCTTTTATAACCAGAAATTGTGTGTTTTCGCTTCTCGCCCTTTGACCTGTGGAATCCTCTTGGACCGTTGATTCTTATTCGATGGATTTCAAGACCGTTGATCCTATGTGTTAACACCATTATTTAGCAGGTAAGCAAAGAGACCATGGTGGAAAGAAAATAATGGTCACTTGTCAAAACTTTGGTTAAAATTTATAGTATAAGAGTAAGAAAAAGGGCTTGTAAGCGGTGAAATGTCGTGGGATCAAACAATGCAGAGCAGAAAAGTGGAAGATCAACGGCTCGTATTATGTCCGCTCTCTAAAAGGTGCAAGAAGGATAAGTACATGCGGGTGTTCAATGTAACATAGAGATCAACAGTCGTCAATCCAGCTTGATGAGATCTACGGTTTTGGCAGACTCTGCCTTGTGAAACTGCACGTTGGTTAAAACAAAGGAACTCAGAGAAATGGAGTACATGTCACTTGATCTAACGACGGGGAAATAAAGGTGGATTACATCAACGATCATGGATGAATCCGCAATGGGAACTTACACATTTGATAAGACAAGGATCCTTGGCGGAATTGAGTACGTGCCGCTTGATCCGATGGTGAAGAAATAAAGGTGAAATAGATCGACGGTCAATGATGGATCCGGAGCAGGAAGTTGCATGACAGTTGGAAGTAAAGGGCAGCAACGGAATAAAAACCATTGTACACATGGTCGATCGTGGTGCGTTCCGGAGGCAAAAGTGGTTTGGTAGAAACCGCCAAAGGGACGCTCCGGAGTGGGGTCCTATAAAAGCAAAGTTGACTTGTCTCGTGATTATTTTATTGGCACTGGACGAGTGAAAAATACCTGTGGATTCCTCAACCTTTCGACTGTCAATTTTGAATGCACACAGCCGCAGTAAACAGGTAAGGCTTAAACGCCCATAATTCGTCCATCTAATTACTATTATCAACTGAATTATGGACCAAGAGGAGGAATTGCAAGGGTCTGGTCGTATTATAGATGACAGAGAAGATTATTTAGTTGATAGGGACAGAGGCATGTGTGACCCTTTTCTGTCCATAGGAAGCGTATCAGTCAGTAAAGAAAGGTTGTGGCACTACAATTCACAAGGAAATGATGTCTTGAATGTCTGTAAATCCTTTTTATATTATTTTTCTCTCGAACAAACCCTGCATTTTACAGAATTCGTAGAGTGGTGCGCGCTCAATTATTCCCCTTCTCAAAGAGTCATTATGAGTCTGTCTACTTCTCGAATACTCTGTAAAATCAATGCCAAAGTCATCCACGAAAATTTAAACCTGCCCGACAGTTACCCTGACAACCGTGAACCTATAAATGAGTCTATTCTTGCTGAATTGTACAAAAGTTGTATCTCTGAAGTCCGTTGCAAATTTCTGTCCAGTATTTTGAAAGAGAGCCACTCTTTAGATGGTATTTTCTTGCCTTACCATGTTCATATTTTCAAAAATGAAGTCCAATTAGTGGTATCCCTGGTCTGTCAAATTCTGGGTCTTGACGATGATTGTCACGTAAATGAAGTCATCCTTGGTTTTTTGTTAAAAATAAGTTCATTTGGTTCTGAGTCTTAATCGGTTCCTGTATTCAGTCTAGATGAGTACTTGGCGGAAGCAATACACCTTCAGTTAAATGAATTCCCAAAGGTCAGGTTCTTTAAATTTCAAACTTACTTGTTGAACATGTTGCTGTGTTTAAATGTCACTGAATTACAGTTTTTGAGTACCATCTTCTCTTCTGATTTTCCCAAGCAGATCAGTATGTTTGAGTTTGCCAATTCAATCATGTCAGAGATATATAAAATGTTGTTCGATGAAGTGCTGCCCCGTGTGTTAGAAGATATGAAATGCCTGATGCAGTCCTCGCATGAGGATCGAGTCGGAGACTGGTTCCTGCATAAAGATTGTACTGTTTTGAGGATATATGGATTCACTGGGGAATCATATAAGTTACCTGCTTTCCTCACTCCCATATTTTTTGCATTGGAGTTCATGAGGCAAAGGTTGCTCTCAGAGGAAGAACATTTTGGGGCCTTTAAAAAATATTCAAATATCAAATTCCCTCTCAAGGTTGGCTCTTTTATTTTCAAAAATAAAGGTGCCTTAGTGTTTATTGAAAAGTTATTGGGAAGCATGGAATTTCAAAAAGAGCCAAAGGCAAATTATGATCCTCACCACATAATTTCCCTAAGGAAGCAGGCCAACAAAAACAAACCATTTGAACACTAGTTTATTGAAGGATTGAATGAAACACCAGATTTGTTGCAGTTTATGGAAATTCAAGGGCCGATGGAGATGCAAGTACTTTACCAGCTACAGTATCACAAGTGACAGAGGGTCCTAATGTTTTGATTAAAAGGAGTCTGTCTGAAATTGAAAGCATGGAAGTGGATGAAGATAGATTACATAAAAAGGCAAGATTGTTACAAATTGGTGGAGTTCCAAGTGAAGAGATTTCTGATGATTTCAAGAAAGTTTCTTTAGTCCCAACGAAGTCTGTACAAGTAAATCAATTTTCTTTTAAAAGTGTGGATAATTCAGAATTAAGTCCGATTTTCAAATCCAAAGAGGAGGTCAAAGCCAATTATATGGAAAAGCGAAAGAAGTCTCTAGAAGATACAAGGAATTTACTCCCACGGGTAAGGAGTTTAAGCAATCCAAAAACCTCCTTGATTTCTGCCTAAGATACAGAAAGAAATACCTTCAAATTTCCCAAGGTGTCATATGAAGCTTACATGGAGCTGGAAGTGTCAATTCGAGAGATGATGGAATATGATACCCCAAGCGCAGAGCAATGGAAGGCCATGGAAAGGTTCGGAAAGACCAAATACATCCTTCATTTATGAGAACAAGTGTCGTGCGCTGAGGAGATGCTGGAATTGGCCTTGTACCAAGTTGATTTAATTTAATGATCTGTTAGGATTGAAGCTGTAGTTTATTCCTAGAAGTTAGAAATTTAGTTACAAGACTTTAATTAACCCAGTCATTCAGTTATGGATCTTCTTGGAAGATGGATCATTTTATGTATATATTTGCATCTATTTTATTTGATGGGGGTTGGAACCCATCCTGTTGTTAAATGTTCTGAAAGACATATTATTTTGAATATACAGAGTGAATGCATAAGAATTATCAGAGATTCCTGTGTCATTTCTATTACAGTCTGTATTTCTTTCCTTATGTGATTGTGTTTTCCGGTGTAACACTTCATTCTGCTTTTTCTTCATATCTGAAACACAGTATTTGATGGTTGGAATTCATATGTTTATGCTCTGATCATCGTTTTGGATATTTTATACATTTTTCTACTAAATTTAATATAGAATTCGTCTTTGATGCTCTGTATTAATGGGCTGTTCATTATCTCTTCTGTCTCACCTGAACTAAATGAATGACTATGATGAAATGATTACCTTGCCTTTGATAAATCTCAGGTACATGTGTTTGTGATATTTTTATTATTATGTGACTCCATGCCCAATGGTTATGTGTTGTTTCAACCATCTATACAAATCTTTGGATGTTAACTATATCTGGTCTCATTAAATTTGTATTGAGAGAGCCCTCTCTGGAAGAAAAACCAGTTTCTTTCTAAAGTGGTTTTGTTGTTACCTTGGGATTTACCTTTACAACCTTGGGTACATTCTGAGTGCTAACACTATGGATCACAGAAAGAGGAAATTTTAACTATTTACGACCAAACTACTATGTTTTCCTGTTTTCTGTCTTTCTGCAAAATAGCGGAATGTAGAAAATGGAAATACCAACTTTGATAGCCAAAATTTGGCCCTTCCCACCTCCGTTCCTTTTCTTCCACCCTTTAAATTTCCACTTTTCTTGGGACGTTGATCTATGCCAAAAACTTGCCTAGCCGTCAGTCTTGGACTGCGTAGGGAGAAGGTCAAGATTTATCACTTTCCACAACAGAAAATTGTCTTTTTTTCCTTTCCACTCCCAATTTTACCTTGGTGGAAACCATTTTTTTCCTTTGATCTCCTCTGCTGCGCATCCAGGCCATCCATTCTTTGTCATCATTCAACTATGAGCAAATTTATTCCTTATTCCTCTTTTTACTGGCCAAATCCATTACCAATTACTTAGCCCAAAAATGGTGCTAACAATTGGCTCCAACTCGAAATGCTATCCTCCCTACGAGGTAGCAAAGAACCTTGTAGACTAGGTGCCAAATCCATTGGGATTTCCCCATCATTTCAGACCTCAAACTTCTTATTTTTGTATTTTTTTCTATAAGTAAAATTTAAGAAAAATAGGAAAAATGGCCACCCCTCTAGATCTTAGGGCATTCTCTTCAGGATTTAAATATTTTGGAATCACCATTGTACTATTTGAAAAGTAAACAAATATATACACTATGACACAAAAATTACCTCCTCCTTCAGGACAAGTAATGTTTGAGAAATCATCCATTGACTGGACCTCCTTTAAGTTGAGACCCATCTTGGTGTTGTAGAATGAAAGCATTCTCACCTTTGTATTCTTCAATGATATAAGGACCTACCCACATGTGATCAAACTTCCCATGTTTATCTTCCTTAGAAGCATCTCACTTCAAAACCAAATCATTAATCTGGAATTGTTCTTCCTTTACCTTCCTATCAAAAGTGTTCTTCATCTTTTATTGATTTAATTGCACTTTACCATAGGATTTGTCCCTCAACTCATTCAATTCTATGATCTTATTTATTCTTCTTTGCACATTATTTGGTTCATCCTGATGTTCCTGTAATACCTTCATGACTGACACTCCCAAATATGATGGAAAAACCATCTCATCTCCATATACTAATTGGAATGGTGACACCCCAATTGCCCTTTTTTTTGTTGATCCTGTCAACCCATAAAGCATATTTCAGCTTTATATTCCAAGCTCTTTGGTTATCCTCCAACAACTTCTTAATGATTCTCACTAGGATTTTATTTGAATATTCAGCCAGTCCATTACCTTGTGGATAGTATGCAGTAGAATGATTGAGAATAATATGATACTTGTGACAAAAAATTATCATTTTCTTAGATTTAAAAGAAGGTGCATTGTCTATCACAATCCTTTTGGGACAACCAAATATAGCCAAAATATTCTCTTCTAGAAAATCGATAATTACTCCTTCTGTGGCCCTTCTTGTAGGTATTTCTTCGATCCACTTAGTGAAGTAGTTAGTTGCTATTAAGATCCATCTATGTTGTCCTGAAGAGTTGGGATTGGTTTCCCCAATAAAATCCAGTCCCCGCTGCTGAAAATGTGCTTGTACTGATATTGGATTAAGAGGGAGTGGAACCAATTTCCTCTTACCATCAAAGATCTGGCATTGGTGACATGTAGTAGTCTCCTTGTAAACTTCTGAAAACATTGAGGTCCATTAAAAAACATATCTCAAAATCTTGTTTGTTGTCACCTTCCATGAATGATTCCCACCACAGTCTCCCTTGTGAAATTCCTTCATAGTTTTCTTAGCTTCATTCTCCAAAAGGGAATCGAGTAAAACACCACCAAGATATTTCCAATAAATGTATTGATTTAGAATACAAAACTTTGTAGATTTCAGCTTCGCTGACCTTGCTCTTGTTTTTCTTAACCCTGTAGGAGCCTATAAATTTTGCAACACATACACAATATCAAAATACCATGTAGATACAGATAAATTAGGCATTACCAGCACCCCTGCATCAAGTTGATTTGAATGACTGGTCAAGAAATTTACCTGCAAGGATTCACAGTTGGAATTTTTCATCATCTTTGCAAGTCCTTTTCCTTTAATCATCTTGGTGGGATTAATTTCAATGTCATATTCTAGTAACACATCAATCCATTTTTCTCTTTTTCCCTCTGGATCTGGCTGTGTGAGGATGCCCTTCACTAAATTACTAGGAACATAGGAAATGACATGTGAATGGAGAACATAAACTCTAAAATATTTCAAATATTTAATAAGAGCATATGCTTGCTTTTCCATAATGTCATACTTCAAATCTCCATCTCTTAACACTTTACTAAAGAAGGATATATGTTGCTATGCATTATGATTGTTTCTCTGTAACAATACTCCAATAATAGTGTGATTAGAAGCATAAGAAATAATTAGAAAATATTTGCTGAAATATAGACTTACCAGAACTGGTGCTTCTATGATAGCCTATTTAATATATTTGAAAGATCGCCTTGCATCTATTGTACACTTTATCTCATGGTCCTTTTTCAACACATTAGTGATATTCATCAAAATCTTCGCAAAACTGGGAATAAACCTTCTCAAAAAATTTACCTATCCAATGGATGATTACACTTCTTTTTTACTTTTAGGATTCTCAACCTTCAGGATTTCATTGATTCTCTCTGGATCAATCTTTATACCATCCTTTGAAATAATGTGCGCTAGCAATTTTCCTTCCTCCAACGCAAAATTTGATTTTTTGGGGTTTAATGATATTCCATATTTTTTGCATTTCAGAAAAAATTTCTCCAAATGTTTAATATGCTCCTTGTCAGATCTTGAGTACACAATGATATCATCCATGTAGAACACCATGAATCTATCCTTTTCCTCTATAAAATCAATGTCCATGGCACAGTGGAAAGTGGCCCCTGCATTCATTAGGGCCAAAAGGAATTTTGGCATACATAAATGTACCCCATGGTGTAGTAAAGATAGTATTTTATTGATCGTCGGGAATCAATTTGATCTGATTGTATCCTAAGAAACCATCCATGGTTGAAATCCTTTCAGATCCCACCACTTTTTTCAAAATATGTTCCAACTTAGGAAAAGGGTAATTATCCTTCAAAGAAACTTTGTTAAGATTTCTGAAATCTATGCAAAGCCTTATTTCACCATTATTTTGCTAACAGGCACCAAATTCGTAACCCATTTGGAAAATTGCAGGGTCACTATAATCTTGGCATTGAATAATTTTTTAATTTCTTTCACAATAACTGACAACAACATTGGATTAACTCTTCTCATTTTTTGTCTGAAAGGATTCTCACCAGGTTTTATTGGGATTGTATGTTGTATGATAGATGTATCATACTATTTAAGGCCTTCAAAACTCTAGGAAAAGACATCAGTGTATCTTTTCATCAAATTGACATAGTCTTCTTTTTCTTTAATAGGAAAGTTTTTTGATAGTTTTATGATCTTTAGATTTTCTTTAGTTCCTATATTTTTCTATTCGACAACATCATCAAAAATCTTCATTTTGGATCTCTAGCAACATCATTTTGATAAAAAATATTCTCTAAATGGATTATGCATCTAGGGATATGATTACTCTTCAACTAAACTATATATTCCCCCCCAATGAATTTTTTAGCTTTATGTTTTTAACAATTTCTTCTTCACTCTCTTCGACATCTTGGAAGTTTTCAAAATTATCATTTGCACTATCTATTTGGGTATTTACAAACTCACCAGACAACTCTAAAATTATTTTTATTTGCATATCATCTTCAAATACTTGCAAGTATTTGGAATTATCTGGTATGGAGGGCCTATTCACAATATCAACTTTATACTTTCTTTGGCCAACAATGGGAGTTTTGAATTTACCAGAAACAACAACCAAAGAGTTAGCTACTATGTTTTCATATCTAGGAATTGCTCTGATTTTATGCTCCGTAAAATAGTTACCAAACATATCCCATGCCTCATTTCTATAAGACCTCATTCTCGGATGTTTGGTCTGATAACTGTCATTCACTTGGTTTATTACAAGCTATGAATCTCCCATGACTTGTACCCTCTTTTCTCCCAAATCTTCTAAAGCATTCAGTCCTAGTAATAAAGCTTCATATTCTGCCACATTATTGGTACATTCAAAAGTTAGCTTACATGCTAGAGCCTTAAAATACCTAGTAGGAGAGATAATGTCTACACCAGCACTAGCACTAGCACCAAATTTTTCTGTGGATACATCAATATACATGGTCTAAGGACCCTCTTCCTTCTGTTTCTTTTCCAAATCCTATAGTCTCTTTGCAAACTCTTCCTCCTCCTTAAATTCAATGGATACATGAATTTTAGGATCACAGGGAAGATTATCATTAAAGAAAATGGAAGATCCCAAGTCAGTATCAACAACAAAGATACATGTCTGTCTAATTTTTCTTGGCTGCAAACTACATAAGGTGATATTTTCTCACTGTATAACCTTTTATCCCCACCAACCATAGGAATGGTAGCATAAGACATATCCATTTGCAAACTTCCCTTTAATTTAGTAGTCCAAGATCTTGACAACATTACACCAAATTTAGGAGGGATGTCTGCTACAACAACATCCATTACCATAGTCTTAGATGAAATTTTTGTCAAAGTTACCACAATATCTTTAATCAATCCAAGACATTTCACCTTCCCAGAATCAAAGGAATACAAATATTTATATGGTCTAGTAACTTCCAGTCCCAAAATTTCTACCACTCCCTTGGACATTAAATTATGAGAGGCACCAAAATCTATCATAGAATTGTACATAATATTATCATGTCCATTTAAACTTAAGTAAAAAGGAGGAGCTTCCTCATCATCCACATTTCCAATTTTGGCCCAAAGGCAATGGTAGGAGCATCATCTGCCACCTCTAGGATATTTGGCTGAAATTCTCCGTGACTGCTTACCATGTCTGTTATTTTGTCTTTGTAATCCCTGTTTCTTAAAAATTCATTGAAAGGGATGGAAACTTTCAATTTTGAGAGCTCTATATGCAAGTTGAAAGTGGAAACAACTTTCTCTACATCTACCAATGTTGGTTGTTTAACTTCTTTTGTTTTCTCTATTTTTTTTTCTGACCCTTTATATACAATGGGTTCTTTTTTTTTCACTTCTCTTTTCTGTAGTTTTTTTACTACTAGAAGGTTGATTTTGATTTAACCTTCCTTTATTTATAGTAACATCCCTATTTCTCAATTTTATATTTCTATGGACATCATCTATGGCATGCAAATACCCTCTTTGGTACTACTCTGATTCTTTCTCAAGATCATTATTGGAATCCTCCTGAGAAAACATACTATGCTCTTCCTTGGTGAGGTATATTTTAGAATCCAAGTCACCAAAACAGTGAATATGATCCTCAATAGATTCAGCCTCATCTTCATCTGCAACATAGTTGTTAGGAAAAGGTAGCCTTATTTGCTGATCATCTAGATTCCTAGGATTTCTCATATATCTCTGTCTAATTTGTGGAGGTGGGGGATGGTTGGGCCTTCTAAAGTTTGGGTTTCTAATTTGAGGTTTAGTTTGTTCTCTGTTTAATGGTCTATTATATACAGTTATCCTATCCATCAACTTCTCCATTGTTTTCATAAGCATTTCAAACTTTACTTCATCAAAAGAAGCAACAACAGAAGCAGAAGGCACATTTTCTTCTCTAGATTTCCTTGTTTCTACTTTCTCATTTATTTTTCCACTTACCATCATATTTTCTTCCACTTCTAAATAATCTTGCAACATAGTAAGAAGACTTGCTGATTTTCTCTCTCAATAATAATGCAAAGTCACCATCAAAGGAATCAACATAATGTATTTTTGTAGAGCCTACAAGGGGTTTAATATCAACAGGAATAGAGTTATACACTCTCATAAATCAACTAGAAAACTCATGGACATATTCAAAACCTGATTTCTTAAGATTATTATCTTGAGAAAGCACCTGCAAAGGACTTGTCTTATCGCCCCATATTTCTAAGAATAAAGTTTGGAAAGCTTCAAATGTGGCAATGGACCTAGCAGGTATATATCTAAACCATTTCTTTGCCTCTCCTGACAAACTTAGTATAAACAACCTCATCTTAATATCATCTTCATCAACCAGCTCCAAGTCCACATAATCATCAAATCTATCAACATATTGTATTGTTGTGAAACTTCCATCCCCATCATAGAAGGGAATTTTCTGGGCATAATTTTGAGGAAGGTCATGCAATACAGTAGGTAAGGCCAATGGAGCAAACCTAGAAGGCATTTGTATATGTGGGTTTGGAATAAGAGGAGGATATTTAAAGGCTCGAGGGGTTTGAACAATTGGCGGGATATAAGGCTACAAGTTTTGAACAACAGGGTTTCTTTCTTCAGTTTTCATAGAACTTTGAAGATTGTTCCAAAGAGAATCAAGCAAATATGATTCTAACCTATTGGTATTAATTTGAGTTTCCTTCAAATCAGATTCAGATTTTGATTTCACTAAGGACCTTTTAAAATTTGTTTCCTGCCCAAAATCCTAAATGCTATGAAATTCTTGAGAAGATGAAGCACCAAACTTAGAAATATCTATTTGTTCTTTTCCCTTATTTCTAAGAAATCTTTCTGGATTTTCCACACTTAGTAATGTTTTAGCGTTAGGGTTACCTCATGTATGTGACCTCCTAGGAGCCAGGAATCCTTCTAAAATATTGCTCAAAATAAATGTGGAGTCAACAGGGAAAATATACAACCTATTTCAAATGAAAAATTCTTTGTTTTCGAACAAAAACACTTTCTTCTTGGAATCTTTGTCGTTCCCAGGGTTGATTTCCACTTTCTATCCTTGGAAACGACACTAATTTGCTAGCACTCATAATTGTGTCCTAGGTTGTGGGATGTAAATCCAAAGTCAACATCAGAACCACTTTAAGAAAGGAAGCTGGATTCCACCTTTCTAGAGATGGATCTCTCACAGATTCTTGATAGTTCCAGATATAAAATGAAATAAAGTTTCATATTGAATTGGTGGTTGAAACAAGGAAAGCATATATTAGGATATGGAGTCATAAACATTCATGATTTACATAAAAATTTTCAGATGAAAATGTACAAAGGAAAGGTAGTACTCAGTTATAGTCAAATAGCAGTTTGTCTGGTGATAAAGAAAGAACAAGAACAATCCATCAACACAGAACACCTAGAAGATGAATTCTGCATCAAATTTGGAAAGAAAGAGGGGTGAATACCTGAAACAATAGCCATAGTATAACAATATTAATTCTATACCATTACACACTCATTTCAGATATGAAGAACACACAATGGTGAGTTTAACAGGAAAAACATACACAGGGGAAAGGAAATAATAGACTGTAACTACAAAATACGCAGGAATCTCTACAGTTAAAAACCAGCATTCGATTCTACACAAGTTTATTACCAATAGATCACAAAATTCATAACCAAAAATTTTCATGGGTTCCAAACCTATGTTCCTTTATTGAGGGTATATTTATAGTATCCTAGGCTCCCGAGACCAACCTCAAAACAAAGCCAAATTCAGTTACCCATAGGAATCAAAATCATAACAAAGTCCATAAGGTAACATATTTTTTCATGATCACAAAACATATAAGGAAAACATGCTGGGATGCATGTGTTGGATCCATTTGGGAATTTGACAGCAGGGACTCAGGATCACTTGCTGAAAATGATAGTTCAGAACATCTCTGGGCATCCTGCAACAGTTTCATTCATGCCTCACATCCACCTATGCAATTGATTTTGGACTCTCTATATTCATCTTCTTGGATCCTTACCATTCAATGATGTATCTCTTACCATATTTCTCAATCTGTCGTCCTTCTAATCTTCATGCATGTTTCCATCATGAAATCAACATGGACCATAGTTCAATACTCCGCCGTTCAAAGGTGTGGGGTCTACCCTATTTCGCAACCCATCACCTTGATAAACTCCTTGCTTGTTTTGGTTTCGAAATGTATATCCACCATAGATCTATTCACCCCAATATCTGAACCGTTGGAAATTGTGCATCCTACAAGATTTTGTTGTTCGGAGAAAATACTTTCTTTGTGCATGTTGCATCAGCGAAATCCCTCCTCACTATAGATTTGATATCAAGGGTGATCTGGGCCATTGAAATCTGTGGGGTATACCAAGTTTCACATATTGGGAAGTGTTTGTAACCCATGTACATGTTCCCCTTTTCCATACCATTGATATCTGCAATATTTATTCTCAGTTGTAGATCTCGCGAATCGTGGAAGGAAAAAATTCAACCTTTTATAACTAGAAATTGCATGTTTCTGCTTCCCACCCTTTGACCTGCAGGATCCTCCTGGACCATTGATTATTATTCGACGGATTTATATACCGTTGATCTAGCAGATCATAAAAAGTGGAAGTATTAACATTTTACGACCAAACAACTGTGTTTTCCTACTTTCCTCCTTTCCACAAAATAGTGGAAAGCAGAAAACGAAAATACCAAATTTTATAGCCAAACTTTGTCCCTTCCAACCTCCGCTCCTTTGCGTATGCCCTTTAACTTCCATCTTTTCCTGGGCCTTTGATGTGTGTGAAAAGATTCCCTAGTTGCTGGTTCTTGGACTGTGGAGGGTGGAGGTCGGGCTTTATCACTTTCCATGACATAAACTTGTCTTTTTCTCCTTTCGGCTCCTGATTTTACCTTGGTGGAAACCATTTTTTCCATTGATTTCTTCCTTATCCCTCCTTTTACTGGCCAAATCCCTTACCAATTACTTAGCCCAAAAATGTTGCTAACACCTTCCATTTTTGCTAGCATTTACTTCTATCTGTGGGTTTACTTCCATCTTAGGCCTCGAGCTTTCTTCATTTTTTTCCTGTAGGATTCATCCATTATTCACCTGTGGGATTCATCTTTCTCAAAACACGGGCTTCCTCTATCTCATGCCTACGCAATTCCTTAAGCCTCGTGTGAGCTTAACCTTTTCCCCTGCGGGCATAAGCAAGCACCTGTGGGTAGCCCTTAGCCCTTGTAGGATTAACTATAGGCCTCTTTGTAGACATATTAGGCTCCTACAGGCTTCTTTAAACCCATGTGGTCATATAATCCCTTGTCTACTTTTCATAAGTCCCTTGGATATTGTGACATTGTCACCTTTTATCGGCATATATGTGCATCAGTCGACTATTTCAGAAAAAAAATCTGAGTTGAACCGAACACTCAGCAACCTTTGTTATCAACAATGTTTTCTCAACCTCTTCGATTGTTCAATGCCCACTCATGAGTCACCTCTGATGGTGTCAACAGACTTCTTTTAGTTGTGCGAAAACTACCTCTCTGCTTGTTTCGATGCCCAACTCAACGCAACACCGTTGGCGCGAAACTCAATCAATCGTTGTGAAGACAAAAGTAACACCAATGTATGTCAGATATATTCTTTAAAATACTCTAATACTATCAACAATGATTTGTGAGTTCTCACAACCATTTCAGTGGAACAAAAGAGTCTTCTCCGACTGTGTTGATGAGAACTCACCAAAAACCTCCGATTGGTTTTATCAGTACTTAGTCCATCGATCTTTTTTACTTTGTATGTGACCGTATTGGCGGAAAACATCAAGTTTCCTTGAAACAATCGAAAACTTCCTGCATTGACAACACTCACTAATCTCTTTGATCATTTCGAGGGTGACTCATGAGTTATTCTTGACTGTGTCGGTGAGTTTCGTCAAGTTGTGCCGAAACAGTGCTTTACAAAACTTCTTTTTCCCAAGCAAACCGTGTCAGAGAGACTGGTTGAGTTCCTTCGATATGTTAGATAAATTGGCCAAATTACTTGGATATGTCGACGGTTAAACATGAGTTTTAACTTAGCCAAATATTATTTATTCAACAAGAACTTCTAGATGAGCTACGCTGACATGGATTACTTTCATTCAACTTTGGAAGATGAAGTATCCAAAGCATGGGGGACAACATGCTGATTTTATCTATGCAAAATTTATCCTAGGTTTTTCCTTTGTCATTGTTGAAACTCTTTGACATCAATGAAAACCATACTCATTAGACACATCATCACTTCCTTTTATATTTAAAGAATTTCTTTGACATCACTGACAACTTAACTCAACATTCTCCCCCTTTTGCATTGATGGGAACAACTCCTTAATTTCCTCCCCCTTTGACATTAATGAAAAAGGATTCCTTATGACAGCTCCCCTTGACAACATATCCCCCCTGATATTATGCCTCTACTTCAACAACTATTGTAAAGAGATTACTCCCAATCTCCATCTAAGATGCTCAAAATCCTCCTTAGGTAGTAGCTTAGTAAAAATATCAGTAATCTATTCTTTTGTGTCAACATACTCTAGCTTAACATTTTTCTGAGATACTTGTTCTCTTAGGAAGTGATACTTTATTGGTTTATGCTTTGTCTTGAAGTGCATGATAGGATTTTTTGGCATATTTATGCCCTGGTATTATCACAATTTATTACTATTGGGTGCTCATACTTCACAAGTAATTCTTCTAGTGTCTACTTCATCCAAATGAATTGAGTGCAACATCTCGCAGCATCAATGTATTCGGCTTTGGTTGTGGAGAGTGAGATAGAGGATTTTTTTTTCCTTGACCAAGATACCAAACAATTTCCCAAGAATAATGATGCTCCATTGGTGCTTTTCCTATCATCAATACTTCCATCCCAATCTGCATCAGTAAATTCTTTCAAGATGAAGTCTTGACTTTTTAGGTACCATAATCCATGCTGTATAGTACCTTTCAAATATTTGAAGATTCTTTTTACTATTGTTACATGTGTTTCTTTGGGTTTTGAATGGAACCTAGCAACCAAACCTACAACTTGCATTACATCTAGTCTTGTAGTTATCACATATAGTAGGCTTCCTATCATGGATCTATACATGGTATGATCCAATTATGATTCCTCATATGATTCACCATTCTGAGTTTGAGTATTTATTCCCATGAATAGGATTTCTACATCTTTACTTTCATCGTCACTATCTTCTTTGGAATAGAAGTTTTTGTTTTCTTTCTTAAACTTCTTTTTATCCATGGCCTTACACTTATGAAAACAAGATTCTTGATGCTCACTCTCCTCTTGTTTTGGGTAAAGTCACTTATTAGAAAAATGTCCAATTATTCCACAGTTAAAACAATTCAAAGGTAAATTTCCTTTATATTTCCTAGCACCTTTCTCAAGTTTTCTGATGAAGAGAGATTCTTCATCATCTAGGTTCTCTAATTGATTTTTGGATAGGGATTTAAATGCTGCCTCTTTTCTTGAAGGTTCATTATGTCCTGTCCTCATCTCATATGTAGTGAAGATCCCATGTAGTTCATCTTCTGTCATGGCATCAAGGTCATTTCGTTCTTCTAAAGTGGACACCTTTTATTAATTTGTCACGGTGGTTTAGGAACTAAAAACATAGTCTCACAAAGAATACAGACAAATATGCATAAAATTGGGAAAATGGTGCTGCAATGGAGGTAGTAGCTCTATATATCAAATGAAATAATGATGATACAATACAATGATCATGCAAGATTCATGAATTCCAAGACAATTCGAATTCCCAAGGAGGTCATTCGAATTGAATGAATGGGTGTAGCTTAACTGACTGTAAGCTACATTAAACACACTAGTTAACCAACTTATCAAGTGTCAATTGACTTAACCATGTCCTAATTGAGGTCGAAGTGCAATAAATGATCGAGTCTAACTAAAATTAGCTCAGAAACATGTCACTGCATGCCAACCAATAAGTGGTAGCGCAACAATAACCCCAATGAACCCCGATGAGGTTAGCTGAAGTCAAACTGGCCATCAGAGGTGGTTGGAGGTGCCCCTGTTGACTCCAGTTCATTAAATATTAATTAAATAATCAATATAATGAAAGGAGGTGCCTTCACCACTCAGATTTAACTAATTGTAACCATCAGTTATCAATTAAGTGCATTTATGACACTCAGATCACCCCCGAAGTGCTCCAGTTAGCCTCCTTGAATGAAGGAGAAGGCTTAGTTGGCCTCCTTGACTGAAGGTATGTGTGGGTGTGCTCATGCTGATTTCATACAGTGCTCCTTTGATGTCAATTAAGTCAATAAAACTTAGGATAGTGGTTTAACTAGTCCAAATTGACCAAAATAAGTGTGTATGGTGGTAAATGTCTCTAACACCCCCCTTAAGCTATACTTAGGAGAAGTAGAAAACATAAAGTGCATAAGAATGCTAGGGCCCTGACAACAAAGGCCATAGGTCACTCTGTACAATACTGAAATTCAAACAATGCTCAAAACAAACTAAGTGAGGAAAAGAGGGAAAAACTAGTGGGAAAAATCCCCCTCAAGATGAATGCTAAAAGTAGTTGGATCACATTGATGAAATCACCCCGAACAATGAACGGAGTTAATTTAACTTATTTTTTGAAAATATCTTGGTGAAGATGTCTACAATCTGCTGATCAGTCAAGAAGTATTGCATAATGATGGTCCTGTCATGCACTAACTCCTTGATATAGTGCATGTGTATCTCTACATGCTTGGTCCTTTTCCTGGTAACTGGATCTATGGATATATTAATAGCACTTTGATTGTCACAAAATAATATAGTGGACAAAGTACTACCAAGATCAAACTCTGAAAGAATGCCTTGCAACCAAACAACTTGGATGCAAGAATTCACCGCTCCTTGATACTCGGCCTCTACTGAAGACAATGCTATGGCATCCTGATTTTTGCTAGAATATCAAATGGGGCCACCACCAAACATGAATACATATCTAGAAGTATAATTCTGGTCAATATAATCACCCACCCAATTGGAATCTGTGTACCCAACCAGCTCTAGCTCAGAGTCTATAGCATAGTGAATGTCGTAGGTCCTGGTTCCCTGAATATACTAGAGGATCCTCTTGGATTCCTTCTAATGAATATAATGAGGCTTCTACATGTATATTGACATATTATTCATGGAATAATAGATATCATGCTGATAATGATTCAAGTAGATCAAGCTACCTATCAGCTGTCGATAAATAGTGCAGTCCATGGGAGGTGTGCTTTTTCCTTCTTTAAGGCTGATCCCTGAAAGAAAATGGAATGGATAAGGTCTAAATTCAGCCATGTTAAACTTGAATAATAGGTCTGATATTTATTTGGACTGAGTGACTATTATCCCATCATAATTTTGCTCAATTTTGAGCCCGAAAAATTGTTTTAAGAGCCCCAGATCACCCATTTCAAATGCATTATGGAGAGCAGCTTTGATGACTGAAATAGAAGCAACTGTGCTACCTATGATTAGTAATTCATAAACACATAAAAAAATAATAATAAAATTACCATCATACTACTTTATATACACATTTGGATCTGGTTTACATCTTTGGAATTTTTGTGAGAGAAGGAAGGCATCCATATTGGAATACCACTCTCTTGGGGCCTGTTTTAAACCGTATAGCGACTTCTTTATCTTGCAAACCAAAGATGGATCAGAAATGTATCCCTCAGGATGATTCATGTATATCTCCTCATGAATATCTCAATGTATAAAGGATGACTTAACATCCATATGATGCACTTCCCAGTGCTTAGATGCTGAAATTGCCAAAACTAGATGGATGGAGTCCATTTTTGCAACCGGTGAAAAAGTCTCATGGTAGCCCACACCTTGGACCTAGGAGAAACCATTTTCTACCAGACTTTCCTTATATTTTCAGGTTATTCCATATTCATCAAACTTATTCCGAAACACCCACTTGCATTGAACCAATTTCCTTCCCGGAGGAAGAGAAACTAGCTCCCAAGTGGTGTTTTTCTGAAGAGAATTCATCTCTTCATCCATGGCAACTTGCCATCTCGAATCCTTCTGAGCATGGTAGTAAGACTTAGGGTGTGAAATTATCATAAAATAACAATATTTAGAAAACAAATAATCAGGACAAGAGAGTGCAATACCTTCTCTTTGGAAATCGGACTAGGTTCTCCTTGGATCATTCGGATTTCCAATGTTATCTCCTATGGAGGAGAGTGTCTTTCGGGCCCAAGTTGGGAGATGATTTTGTAATTCAGGTTCTGATTCAGCATCTAATTTTTTCTGTACACTGATATCAGAATTCAGAGGATCCAAATCAAAATCATCACCCCCAATTACATCATCCAAATATTCAGTAGAATAGAAAGGAAATTCAGCAGTTTTCTCCTTCACTAGTTCTACCTCCTAAAGAGGCTCATCGAACTTGACACTCCTTTCAATGATGATATATTTTGTTTTGATATACAACATATTCAAAACGTTTTATTCATAAGGATATCAAATAAACAAACATTCTATTCTTTTCGGTTGCAAAGCCCTCCTTTTATCAAGTAGAATTCGGGCCCATGCAGTGGAGCCAAACACCCACAGATTCGACACATCCGGATTGTGTCCGAAATATGCTTCAAAAGGGGTATATGCTTTCATGGATGAGTATGGAACTCTATTATGAATATATTCTGCAGCATGCATGGATTCCTCCCACAAATTTGCAGCCAACTTCTTTGATTCCAACATACAGGTGGTCATCTCCTTGAGAGGCCGATTCTTCCTCTCCGCTACATCGTTCTGCTGGGGAGTGTAGGGAACTGAATTTTGGATCTGAATACCACTTTGGAAACATATATGTAGTAACTCATTACTGGCATACTCCCCACAATTATCATATCTCAAGATCTCGATCGTTTGGCCAGATGACTTCTCAATCAAGGCCTTCAATTCAGTGAATTTTTCCAAGACTTCTGACTTCTTTTTGATAAAAAAGACCCATGTGTATCTGGAAAAGTCATCAATGAAAGTCAGAATGTACCTTGATCCATTCATGGATGTGACATTTATGGGACCACTGATATTAGAATGTATCAGTCCCAAGATGCATGATGCTCAGCTTTCCTTCCCCCGATCGAACTTATGCTTATGGTGCTTTCCAACAACACAACCCTTGCAAATTCTAGTGGTAGATTTGATGACGGAGAGGCCTTCAACCATAGAATTATTTTGTAATTGGTGCAAGTATTTTAATTTTAGGTGGCTGAACCTCTTATGCCATAGTCTACTAACTTCATTTCCATGAGTCAGCAATGTGGTGGGCTTTGCATCCACCACAAAATGGGAGAACTCGTAGGATTTTGCATGATGGTTTGCAAGGCCTTTTGATACAAGTTCTATGATATCTACATCATATGGGATAAAGGAGACTCTCTTGGGCACTCCCGTATGTGTCATTTGATAAACACTTAGGAGTTTTGATGCAAGAGATGGTACATATAGAACATTGAAAAAATAACCATGCTCAAGATATACAGTACCTTGTCCTTCAGATATGATTGTGGAGTCATATCCCATGTGGATGGGAATAGATTTACCGGTCTCCAAAGACGAGAAGGAGTCTCTTTCAGCCATCATGTGGTTCAAAGCTCTAGAATCTATCAACAATACTTTGGAATTCGAAGTGCTTGCCATGAGGGCATGACCTCTTTCATGCTGTGGTTCCTGATCTTGCTGATCTCTCCTCCAAAAGATTTTTGAAAGATTGATGTGATTTATTTCAAGGAGAGAGGTAGCTTCATCAAGTTTCTTTTTCATGCGGGCATGTTTAGGGTGGAAGCCCTTCCCGCAGTATGAACAATTGAATTTTTCCTTTCCATGATTCCCTTTTCCTTTGTTCTTCTTTGAGCCGGAAGACTCTTCATGTTGCTGGTTTTCAACTTTAGGATTAGGAGCTTTGAATTTGGTTTTTGGGTTCTTTTACTACTTTCCTTTACCCTTCAGATCTTTGGGCCCTGTGACATGGAGGGCTTGATCACAGGAGGATCTAATGATCTCCATCTGGGCAAGATTATCATGTTCAGTTGTTAGGGACTCAATGAAGGCATTTAGTGAAGGCATCTTCCATCCAGGGGTTGTCAGATTGCCCACATAGAATGTAGAGACAAACATCGAATAATCAGCTCCAAGTTTGGAGAGTATGGTGAGGATGAGTTGATCATCCTCCTTCTCCACATTACATTGCTTCAATAGTAAGATGATGTGCTTAAACTTTGTGAAAAAACTCTTAAGGTCTCGAAATTAGAAGGCTAGAGAGACATCAACTCATTTTCAAGCTGGTATACTCTCAAATCATTCTGTTTTCCATACAGGGTTTCCAATTTGTCCCAAATTTCCTTTGGAGTCTTCAATCCCGAGAGATGGAAAAGAACATCCCGGGAAACAGAGAGGCACAAGAATCCGAATGCTTCATCTTTCTTGTTCAAGAATATAGCTTTGTCTGTCATAGAAGCAAGCTCTTGTTTAGTGGTCATAGTGACCCTATAGAGTCCTCTGGCATGCAGCTGGATCTCCATGTCTCCTTTCCATGAATGGAATTTGAATGGATTCAAGAGTTCTACAGAAGAAGCCATCTGAAATTTTTGGAGTGAATGCTTTTCACCTATTAAAACCTACAAATCACAACAAAAGGGGCATCGTAAGGTCGGATATCCTGCACATTATAGGATTTCATCACACCCAACATAGTTGATCAAGCAAGCTTGACCAACAATTCCTTAACTTGGGGTATTAAGTGGTAAGCCTTGGCTTCTGGTGCAGTGATGAATTTTTGAGCTTTTGCTCAATTTTTCATGCAAGATATGTCAAAAACCTTATTTTTGAGAGATCTAAGCTTCATACCGCCGTGAGCTCTGATACCATATTAATTTTTCACAGTGGTCTAGGAACTGAAAACACAGTCTCACAAAGAATATAGACAAATATGCATAAAATTGGCAAAATGGTGCTGTAATGGAATTAGCAACTCTGTATAATAAAATGAAAGAATGATGATACAATACAATGATCATGCAAGATGCATGAATTCCAAGACAATTTGAATTCCCAAGGAGGTCATTTGAATTGAATGAATGGGTGTAGCTTAACTGACTGTAATCCACAATAAACACACTAGTTAACCAATTGATCAAGTGCTGATTGACTCAAAAGAGTCCTAATTGAAGTCAGAGTGCAATAAATGATTGAGTCTAACTAAAAGTAGCTAAGACACATGTGACTGCATGCCAACCAACAAGTGGTAGTGCATCAATAACCCCAATGAACCCCGATGAGGTTAACTAAAGTCAAACTGACCATCAAAGGTGGTTGGAGGCACCCCTGTTGACTGTAGTTCACTAAATATTAATTAAATAATCAATATAATGAAAGGAGGCACCTTCACCACTCAGATTTAACTAATTGTAACCATCAGTTATCAATTAAGTGCATTTATGACACCCAGATCACCCCTGGAGTGCTCCAGTTATCCTACCTAAATGAAGGAGAACACTTAGTTGGCCTCCTTGACTGAAGGTAGGCATGGGTGTGCTCATGTTGATGTCATACAATGCTCCTCTGATGTCAATTAAGTCAATAAAACTTAGGATAATGGTTTAACTAGGCCAAATTGACCAAAATAAGTGTGTATGGTGGTAAATTTCTCCAATGCCTTTGAGCCATACTTCATTGTCAATGTTCTTAGTACCTTATCAACTACTTCTTTTTCCTTTAATTTTCCTCTAAGGCCTCTGATAGAATTTACAACTTCATCTACTCTTAGAAGGTATTCTCCAATGTTTTCTTCTTCTTTAATTTTTAGGGTCTCAAACTACCTTCTATATGTTTGAAGCTTGGATTCATTGACCTTGGATGCCCCTTCATAGATAATCTTTAACTTATCCCAATATTGTTTGGTGTTTTTGCATTGCACGAATTTTGCAAATATAGTGTTTTCCAATCCACTCAGGATGGCATTTAAAGCTTTTGCATTACCCTTGTATTGGCCTAGCTCCACACTGTCTGTAGTTAGGATGTCATCTATATTTTTATATTCTCTTTTAGTTTCTTCCCAAACCTTCCATCCAAGAGACATCAGATGGCACTTCATTCTCACACTCCAGTATGCATAATTTTCTCCTGTGAATAGTGGTGGTCTGTTGGTGGCTAACCCTTCTTATTGATCCATAGTGGTTTTTATTTAGGATATTCCTTCGAGTGGTTAAATTGTAATGAAGGAACCTACTCTTATACCAATTGTTGAAATATTGGGGGGAGGGGGTGAATTAGTATTTAAAACTTTTATAAATTAAAACCACTTTTAACATTAATCATTAACCCACAGAATCAACAAGAAACATAGAAAATGGATTTTATCATGGAATCCCAATTGGGTAAACCACCAATACTTCCTATTACTGCAAAATTGTATTTACAAATAGTTTTTTCCTGCTACTTCAGACAAGGATGGTAAAACATCCTATTTACCAGCAACTATAAGAAGGAGACTACAACCCCCTAGTTTTATCAGCTGCTATTGAAAGGATGCTACAACACCTTATTTACTAGCTACTACTGGAAGGAGGTTATGACCCCCTAGATTTATAAGATCCTATCTAAAGGATGCTATAATACCTTATTTACCAGCTACTACTGGAAGGAGGCTACAACCCCCTGCAAGCCTGTTTCCTTCCCTAGCGCCACCCTGCCACCCTAATATGTTTTTATATGTTAAAAACATATTGTCTTTATGATTATTGTCATTGGTTCTTCTTTGGTCTTTGTCTGCTGCTACTGCTCCATGGATCTGGATCCCAAAGACACCCTATTTTCATTTCATAGTTATGTTTATATATTCTCTTTTATCATTTAATCATCACACCTTTACAAAATGAACTTATGCTCGTTCATCCTCGTGCCTCTTCAAATCTCTGTTAATTAATATTAAATTCACAATTCTATTCATTGCACATTTTTAATTAATTTAATTAATTAAAAACTCTTTGGACATCTCAAGCCTGCTGCCTTCTTCTATATTCATTGCAAACCCTCCATTTTTTTCTGGCATATTATTTTATCTATGGGTTTACTTCCATCTCAGGCCTTCAGGATTCCTTCATTTTCGGCCTACGAGCTTCATCCATTCTTCACCTATGGGATTCATCTTTCTCAAAATGCAGAGTTCCTCTATATCATGCCTATGGGTTTCCTTAAGCCTCTTGTGAGCTTAAACTTTGCCCCTGTGGGCATAACCAAGCACTTATGGGCATCCCTTAGCCCTTGTGGGCTTAACCTAAGCCCTCTTTGTGAGATTAACCTCATCCCTCTTTGCAGGAATATTAGGCTCCTGTGGGACTCTTTAAACCCATGTGGTCATATAAGAACTTGTAGAATTTTCACAAGCCCCTTAGAGATTGCAACATCGACACCTTTTATCGGTGTATCAGCATATCTGCCCATCGGTCGACCATTTTGGTGAAAAACTCCAGGTTGACCGAAACAATCAGAAACCTTTGTTATCGACAATGTTTTATCAACCTATCCGATCATTTTGATGCCCACTCGTGAGTCACCTCCGACGGTGTCTACGAACTTCTTTTAGTTGTGTGAAAAATACCTCTCTGCTCATTTCGGTGCCCAACTCAATGCAACGCCGTTGGCACAAAACTCAATCAATCATTGTGAAGACAAAAGTAACGCTATTGTATGTCGACAATATTCTTAAAAATACTCCTATACTATCGACGGTGATTTGTGAGTTTTCACGATCATTTTGGTGGAACGAAAGAGTCTTCTTCGACTATGTCACTGAGAACTTGCTGAAAACCTCCGATTGGTTTTTTCAGTGCGTAGTCCATCAATCCTTTTTACTTTGGATGCGACCGTATCAGTAGAAAACATCGAGTTTCCCTGAAACACTCAGCAACTTCCTATATTGGCAACATTCACTGGTCTCTCTGATCATTTTGAAGGTGACTCATGAGTTACTTCCAACCATGTCGGCGAGTTTCATCGAGTTTTATTGAAATGGTGATTTACAAAACTTCTTTTTCCCAAGCTGACCGTGTCAGAGAGACTGGCTGAGTTCCTTTGATATGTCTAAGAAATTGGCCATGTTACTCCGATATGTGGATGGTAAAACATGAGTTTTAACTTAGCCAAAACTTCTTTTTTCAATAAAAACTTCTAGATGAGTTACGCTGACATGCATTACTTTCATCCAACTTTGGAAGATGAAGTATCTAGGGCATGGGGGACAACATGTTGATTTTATCTATGCAAACTTTATCCTAGGTTTTTCCTTTGTCATTGCTGAAACTCTTTGACATCAATGACAACCATACTCAACAACCACATCATCACTTTCTTTGACATTAATGAACTTCTTTGACATCAATGACAACTAAACTCAATACATAGATCCATTTTAAATCTAGATCTATCAAGCACTGAAAAGGATCCAATTTCTTGAGATGTAAATTTTTAATCTTAAATTTTTAAATTGTTGTTTTTACCTCAATATATTTGATCCCTCTTGATGCTTGATATATTTAGGTTATATATATATATATATATATTATTTGAAATTTTACACCACTCATTTAATGCTTATACAAATCATACCATACAATCAAATACAAGGATAATTAATTAAAAATTAGATGATTAACATTTTTGAATTAATTTAAAACCTGATTGTATTACTCAAATAACTAGATGAATCGACCTTTAATTATTGCATCGAGAGTAGCGATGGCTCAGTAACGGGGAGAGGTTATAACATGTAACATTGTGTAACTTTATGTATAATGTCTTTCCCATAAAAAAAGAAATAGAAATGCAAATGAAGTCGTCTTAATATACACATACACACACCAATATATATATACACACACACACACATGTATATGTATATGTACATGCATATATATGTATATGCATATGTATATACATGTTTATATATATACACATGTACACACATAGGTGTGTGTACATATATACACATGTATATATATGCATGTATGTGTACATGCATATATATATATATACACACATGTACACATACATGCATATATACTTACATGCGTCTACACATACATGTGTATATATACACATGGGTTGATATGCACGTGTGTGTGTGTTTGTGTGTGTGTGTGTATGTCTATGTGTGCACATAATTAAGCCAACATCGTTTGAATTTTTATTTCTTTTTTATGGGAACGACATGTTACATAATGTTACACAATGTTACTTACGCATTACAACCTATTCCTTACACAACATTACACACTATAACCTCTTCCCGTACTGAACAGTAGATTACCTCACTACTCTTGATGCAATAATTAAAGGTTGAATCATCTAGTTATTTAATTAATCAAACCAAGGTTTAAATTAATTCAAAACTTTTAAGATATACTTTTTAATTAATTATCCTTGTATTTGATTATATGTTGTGAATTTCCATAAGCATTAAATGAGTGGTGTAAAATTTCAAATAATAATATGCCATAAGTGGCTTCGTATAAAAAAACATGAGTGGTGAAAAATTTGAAATAATACCACCATATATCCATCTTAAACCCCAATCTACCAAGCACTGAGAAAGATCCAATTTCTTGGGGTGATTTTTATTTTAATTTTATTTTTTATTTATTTTTATCTTAAATTTTGACATGTTTAAAAAAACTTAAAACTCCAGAATTTTGTTCCCTTGTTTGTCGTAGATAATTGCATGAAGATTCTCTACATATTGAATTTATTTTGTTGATTGAATATATTTCCAATTATGCAGAGATGATATACTATACATATATATAAAAAGACACGACTTTTTAGTTTATGCCGACATGATATATATATATATAAAAGGCTGAGATTACATATTTTTATTTTATTTTATTTTTTATATTATGTTAGGAATGTTAGGAACACATCTCCCTCATATGGAGCTGTAAATCCCTGCACTACCCTAGGTGAAAATATACCATCAGTGACTTTGTATAATGAAAATGTTATACATATGATCACTCATATGGATATGTTTATATATTCTTAAAAATGATAGGATAAGTAATATTAATTTGGTTCATTTTTTTATATAATTGATTATGATTTACTTGGTGGTATAAGAGTGCATATATTTATTATATTTGGTGTGTTAGATTTATTTTATGTTTGAACTTATTACCATTTACTCATGTTTGTTTAAGGTTAGGTAAGGTATCATTATTATTATTGTATTTGATTTATTGTCGATTGTTTATTAGTTTAATTAAAATTATTTTGTATTGTTTAATGTTGGATTTAGGAACAATAATATAGTTTTTTTTGTTATTTATAGATTTATTTTATGTGGTGTGTTAATAGTTAAAAATTTTGAAGTCGTATTGTTAATCTCTTACAAAATGTGAACTTTCATCCTTAAATAGCTTAACTTTTAACTTAGGCATTATTTACGTCTAATATACAAAAGTCATAACATTAATGATTTTAGTATATTATTTACAGACATATAGTAATCATATCATTAATGTTTCTGCCATATTATTTATTTAGTTTGAAGCCATTGCTTAGGGGTGAATGCAATTGCCATTCATTAACAATGAATGCAAGCTTCAATCTTTTGATGCACTACCTTCAACTAATGCATTCTCAATGTTTTGCATGGTAGCATTCATTAGCTTCATAACTTTTACCCCCACTATAGGTTCATAACTTTCACCCCAACTATAGGATTTTACATAACATGTACTTGTCTGAGAACTAAAATGTTGAAGAATATTAATAACACACTTAATTCAATTCAAGTAAGTATTTCCTAAATAAAATTTACTATTTTTGGGTATATGCATCTTTCTCATGTTCACTTCAAATTAGTTAATTGTAAAGTTTTCTCCTTGTGAGGTCATGTAATGGACCTTCCCTATAATCCACCTCTATCCTAATAAATTCCTAGTTTTAGATACCATGTTTAGATACTATGAAGATATTCAAAACCAAAATGAAGAACCACTTCCCACATGCAACAATTCCTACACTAGCCTAATTCTAGCATCAATTGAACCTTATTCTTGCATTAACTAAACCATAAGGATTTTATACTTGAGTTTGCATTCTAACATGCTATATCCATACCCAACAATGCTAATGGTGATACCCATGCATGAATCCTGAGACTAAATGACACTTGTAATTCGATAGGAGAAATCATAGCATGAAAGGACAAATATTTGAAAATACTTGGCTCAACGACCAATTACAAGTGCATGTAATGCATATACTATATTATTGAATTCTCTAATTGGTCAATCCTCATGTCAAATGAAAATATGCCTAGGTTGGAAAATGCCAATAACTACCATGCAAGTGTTGTTAGAGTGCATTGATTATTTTTGGTACCCCTATTCAATATTATTATGGTAATGTGGCATAGACTTCCACAATAGTGGTGGCTAAATATCCCTTCAGTGATATTCTATATATCTATGTATTTGTTTGACATAGACATTGGTTGAGTTCCATATCCTAGTCAAGGCGCCACATTTTGTGAGATTCATAAAACTCAAACAAATGCTCATGCAACATATCTACATAAAATTTAGATAATTTGATGACATTCTCATGAAGGTAAAGATGATTTCCTTCATACTTTGTTCTATTGATACTGATAAACTGTAACTTAATGTTAGTAGTGCTTTGGTCTCCAAATTATTTGAGACATTTTACCATTACACCATTACAATTTGTAAACATACAAAATCATGGTTAAAACCACCATATATAAAAATATATATATTTTTGCGCCGAGAGGCGCTCTACAGCCCAGTATGGGGGAGATCTTGTCACGTGATGTCACGTGATGTAATGTTACTAACATGTCGGCAAAAAAAACAGTGAAAGTGAATATTATGGGGGAGATCTTGTCACGTGATGTAACGTTACTAACATGTCGGCAAAAAATAATAGTGAAAGTGAATAAATTATGGGGGAGATCTTGTCACATGATGTAACGTTACTAACATGTCGGCAAAAAATAATAGTGAAAGTGAATATTATGGGGGATATCTTGTCACGTGATGTAACGTTACTAACATGTCGGCAAAAAATAATAGTGAAAGTGAATATTATGAGAAATAGATTCAGGTGGATCCAATGTTCTTCGAGAGGACTTGAAGAATCGGGCATTGTAGTTTCTAATTTTAACATCAATGCAATTGCAGACGGATTCCATAAAACCGTTTTCCCACGGTGCTGTCCACTGATATCAAAAATTCTTAGGTTTTCTACTGACAATGCAAGTTTTGATGCATCGAGCCCACCACTATCAGGGAAAGTATCATACTGAGCATTCACTCCATACAAGTTAACTTCAAACTGTGAACTTGCAGCATTTCTTCTCGGTTTACCTTGCAATGGGATGGAATTATAATTTTTCCAGGCAGGCCAGTCGGAACCTGCACAAATCTTCCATGTGACCCTGAAGCTCTTGAGTGAAATTCGACCAGCTGGTACGATTCTAAAGGTTCTCGTGCCCTCAGATATTGAAGTATGATTTTTCAACCATGCATTTCACCTTCTTTGTAAGTGAACTAAAAAATCTTCATAATCAGGTTGAAAAAGATGTTGAAGCTCCTCAATCAGGAGGGTAAGAGCAGCAGTTGTGTCATGGCAAGTAACCAGCGAAATGTGACTTTTTTTACAGGTAACTTCCCAAAGCAATTTGTCCTGGCAATTCAGTTCAATCTCCAGGTTTATTTCTGGGTCTCCAGCAACCTTCACATACCCTGTTGATCGCAAGGAATTTACATCATAGGCTGCGAGCTTATCATTGCTTGCTTTCGATAAATCCAAGATCAGAAGACCTACATCTTTCAGCGAGATAGCGTACTTCTTGTTCTCTGCTCTCGGCTGTGTCTTTCTTGAAAGACTCACTGCTGCAGTAGCTAAAACGCATCCAATTGGTGCACATGAATCTTCAACAAGATTACGGGAACTGCTTACTCTTGAGCCTTTCAGAAAAGGCTCATAACTGACAGTAATGTCTAATAAATCTACTGAAATGGAAGTAGAATAGGAGTTACCTTGCCCTGCCTGTGGATCAGTATCGGCGATTTGGTTCTCAGCTGTTGAAGATTGTCGATTAAAGAATGAAATGATGGAAGGCAAGTAATCAAGACGACCACCAGGTGCAACAAGTGTACAACATCTCACTGTAACAGCTGTATGTGTCTCTAAATTTTGTGGATTAACAAGATGTGTAATTGTTGTTCCTGCAATTCCACTACTCAATCCATCGTTACCTTGATCCCCATCACCGCGCCCGGAAACATTAGTTTTGCAGCTTAGTAAGCACAATTCTCTAACTGCACAAGCAGATCGGGGATTCTCCATTTTGTCAATTAGAGATCCATACATTAATGCCTCCTCATTATTGAGGGAGAAATAGCTCTTACGAGACACATCCCCAAGATTTGACACTGACAGAACTTCAACATTTCGAACTGATAGTCGAAAACTGGCCCAAGATCCTGGAAGTTCCCTTTCCATGGAAACCTTCCTAAAAACCTTCGTATTCACTGTTTCTGCCAAATGTATTGCAATACCAACAACCTTACTCTCTATCAGAATCAAGGATTGTGATACCTTTGAATGAGCACTTTGTTTCTTAGGCTTTCCTTCTAATTTCAAACAAGTTTCTTTGCACCCTTTGAAACAAATGCAATTGGTGAGCAGACTCAAAAGATTAGCTACTTGAATGGTCTCAATGCCATAAATATCAAGCTGTGCATGCGGTAAACAAAATTGAATGAATAGATCGGAGTTCTGAATAATTTTTTCTTGAATGAATAGGCGAGGGCACCCATGCTTTTCACATATTTTACCAAATCGATGTGTCCTCAAAACTAATCTCTGACCTTCATTCTTTCATGGCAAGATGCTCTCTCTCATGAGATCAAATGAATTCAGTCCATAGCTCAAAGGTCATAATACCTCGTGTTGTAAATCTCTCAAATTTTATAGAGTACGTCTCAAGTGTTTCCATTACGATCGTCTTATAAGTTTATCAATTACGATCGTCTCTTTTTCATGATTTCTGATTTCTCTAGAATGAATTACCAAAATTAGTAAATTGGTAATTATGATATGGTCATTTAGACATTATATTTTTTTAGCTAACGTTCAAATTAAAATTAAATTTAGTTTTGTGTTTTTATGTCTTTCCCCATGGTTTTATTGTACATGGTTTAGGAGGGCCTTCCAGATGGTTTTAAAACCATGTGCAAGGCCTCCTAAACAACCCATGGTTTTATTATACATGGTTTAGGAGGGCCTTGCAAATGGTTTTAAGACCATGTGCAAGGCCTTGCATATGGTTTTAAAACCATGTATGGAGAAATGTTGTAATGTTGGTTCCTAACAAAATAAAAATAATAATAAATACTATATGTGAGCCATAAATAATATTAAATATTAATAATAATAATATTATATGTGGAACTTAACTAAAAAAATGTGCCTTTTGGTTTGAATCAAATCAATGGATACCTAAGAAGAGATTTGATCCCTCTCGGCGCTTGATAGAGCCTAGGATTTGGATCTACGCTGGTGGTAAACATTTCCTTGTATATTAGAGGGAACCAAGTTATTTAATTTGTGTTCCATGCCTTTGAATGACAATATTTTCAGTCATCGTGACCACATTGGGTTGATCATATATTTTTAATCTCTTTTCAGATATTTTGACAATGGTTTTCTTGTTTTTATCGAAGAATATCATGTCTAGGAAGGCCACTGCATGTTTCTTGGATGGAGTAAAAGGAACCAATCCAAGCTCTACAAGAGGTATGTGGCCTTCTATTCTTATATCACTTGATGGGGTGAGAGGATCTATTGGATTATCTTGGGCCATGTCCTTCTTCAAAATCTCTATGTCCTTTTCTTCTTATTCTTTCCTCCTCAACTCTTCAGCTCCTTGCTCAGCTTCTTTCCATGCTCTTTTTTTCTGATTCATGTTGTAGCCTTTCTCCCTCTTCCTTTCGAAGTTGTTCTTCTTCTGATTTCTATTGTATTTTCTCTTCTTCTACCCTTTTTCTTTGATCCTCTTCACCTAATTGTTTCTCAGCTTCTTCCACTAACTTTCGAGCATATTTTGCTCATCTCTTAGCAACTTATTCCTGTTGTTTCTACAGTTATGTGGTGCTGCTGCTACCTTTACCTCATGTGGTGTTGATATTCCTTTTGAATAAATTACTCAAGGAAGTCATATTGCACACATTTTTATATGTCTCCTCATCTTTTTCAAAATTATGGGAGTATTGTAAATGCACTCCTACAAACACACAATGTTTTGCAACCTTGTCATAGGAGTCATTCTACTAGAAAATTTTCTCCACGGAGTGGAGACCTTCTAAATCCTTTACAAATTCTGGTGCACTTTTTACCTTTGTGAATTTATAGCTACCAATGAAAATGGCAGTGGTGGGAAAATTTCTTTCTTCATATCGAACATAAAATTTCCTACTCCATCTATATATAACTGTCGGACCGCTTCTTTGTGGACTATGTAGTCCATGGTGCATCTCAGCAACAATGATGGAGCTCAAGATCCTCCATACATCCTTATATAGGTGCCCTCCTTGGAGAAATAATATTCCACAGTATGCACATATGACCTCCATGACACTTTTTGACAAACAATCGGGTTCCTTGACAAAGATAAATTCATATAGAGGCATCATAAACTCCTCACATATCAACTTGTAGTAACTTGAGTATTTGTGAGCCCATAGAATATGTTATGAGGAATATACAGGAGTCTTGGTGTGATCCCAATCAGAATTGAGATTTGGGAATTGGTGTAGGAATAATATACAATCAATCAAATAAGATCCCATGTCAAATTCTGACTTTCTTTGAGTCATGCCTCCTTTTGCAGCAGCTATACATGAAGAAAAGTTGTTTTCTACAATACCCACCTAGTTAAAAATAGTGCCTTACATAGCCACATGGTATATCAATGGGATCCAACTCATATTGTATAATTTCCAACTTTCCCTACCAAAGATTATATTTAGCATTAGGGTTATGATCCTATAGGGAGTGCGTAAACTTGTAGTCTCATACTTGCTAGTAGATTTTTGGCGTAGCTTCTTTCCTACTACCATCATCCACTTAGCACATTCAAAGACATCTAAATTCACACTTTTCACCCATTCATCCTCCATCATAGTTTGTGAAATGGGTAGTTTGCAAGCCTTGGTTATATATGCAGGGGTGAAGGAAGAAAAGGCTTGTCCTTCGTCATTGGAAATGATCATAGTGGATGAGTCTGTTTGAGGTATGATCCATCTGATTACCTCATCATAGGGGAAGAGCTCAAAGATCATGGATGCTTTGTGATACCTGATTTTCTTATGTGGTAGTGTGAATAATGCATGTACAAGTTTCCAATAACCCTACATATTATGCATTTTTAGTTACAAAAACATCTTTTAGTATAATCAAATTTATTTACTTTACATATAACGGTATATCTTCTAGGTCTACATCTGGTACATTCTATTTCTTGATCATATGATATCTCTAACCCCACTAAAACTCCTGTTCATCCCCTGTGACAACTTTTGTGCCTTCATACATGATTTCCATTCTAGGAAAAACCTCCAAGTTTGAGTCATACTCAGTGACCTTGACCTTCTTCTTTCCACCCTTTTTTGGCATGTTGTGATGTGAGGACTAGAGTTGTAACATGATCACATCAAGAAATGTATTAGTGATAATGTGTTTGAAATAACATGCATTTATATCAATAGGAAATACTGAAATGAGAAGCTAAGGTATCAATGTTAAGATTATAAGATATCAATGAAAAGCTCAGATAACAAATCATGGTTTCTTTCAAAAAAGTAAGATTGCAATTAGTGTTTTATGATGGAGGATAACAAAGATGTATTTACCAATTCATCATTTTCCAAATAAAAGTAACTCTGTGATGTAGATAAATCATTCCCGTAGGTTGTCCAGACATTTTAAACTTGTGGCAAGGTATATATTAGGTCAAAACTGGAATGAAAATCATCAGTTTAGGTGCAGGTGTTGTTTAGGGGAAATACCTCACTATTCTAATACATTCATTTTATGCTTCTTAATTAGGTCAAGATACATGAGGATAATAAGATCTAGATTTAAAACCTACACATTACTGCCTTGTTCTTTTGTTTATGAAGTTTATTTATCCTATTTCTACTCTTCATTCATTTGGATTTAAACCTCAAAATTGCTGAGACGTATTTACTTGAATTCCAAGAGTAAGAAAACAACTAGTAACCATGACAAAGAGCATCTAGAGGGAAACTAGAAACCCTAGATTAAACCTAGAAACCATGAGAAAGCTTCTTGATCCACAGTGCCATCCCTAAAGGGAAAAGGATGCAGTCGAATATTTCCTGAAAGGAAACCCTAGGCCAAAAATTTGAGACATGGAGGTACCCAAAGTGCGCATCCATAGTTTGTTCCCATATCACCGTATATAAAAATAAACTAGAAAAGGCACAATCGGTGAACACTCTACCTACCGCAACTTCATCATCAAAACCACAGAAGTTTTATAGAACCATATCTATGGCTTGAATGACCAAATAAAATGTAGCAGTGAAGGCAAGTACAAAATTCATCATGGTCGAGCGAGTAGGCTAAGAAAATCTCAGCACTGCCAAGGGTTCTATCACAACCGGACTCGGGATACCTCTAACAATTGGTCGGTGAAAAAAAAAACCCTATAGGCTAGGGGTTGGATTTTAAAACCATTGCCACAAATAACAGTGACGAAAAACCTAACATGTAACACTAAATCACCACAACATCATTCTTTCAAGCCTTTTTTTAGCACAAACTAGCACGAAGATAAGGTTTTAGGCCTACCTGGCGAATGCTGGTGAGGGTACAGTGCTTAGTGCAACAATCCATAGGATCCAAGTGGTGAAAGTTGATTGGATGTGTCCAAAATGGAGTGAATGGTAATTGTCCATAAAAACCTCACCGATATTTTATAAACAAATGTTGAACTAGCAATAAATGCAGTTGCCGGGGGGATAAATGTCCCATGGGTGAAAACGACGTTTTAGGGCCTAAAAATTAAACCCCATCAGAAACCTTTAATGAATCGACGTGAAAAAATAAGTTATCTGCGACAATTTCAGTTGGACATATGAAGTCTTTCCAACACCATCGACACACACTTGTCAAATCCTGCCGAAAAAGAACATAGACAAACTCCCAAAAGAGTTCTGATCGACATTGAAAACTAATTTCTGTCGAACCCATCGGCTGTGAAGGATGAGTTTAGCCGACACCATTGGAAAAAATCAGTGATAACTTCTAACCCACTTAAGCTAATCCTCTGATAAAGCATGTCGGTAAGAAAATGTAAGTTTTGCCAATAGTGTCGGCTTAAAAACCCAAGTTTTGTCGATGCTGTCAATGGAAAATCACCAAAAAACTCCGACAAAGACTTAAGCATTGGGAAAAAATCAGCTAGAAGACATCATATGGAAAGACTAAGTTTCCTTCAATATTATTTTAAAAACTAGACTTATTCCATTTTTCCTTCAATATTATTTTAAAAACTAGACTTCTCCAAGGATATAAAATTCAGTGCATTAGATTTTGGGCAGGGTAACTAGGATTAGGAGTCCTGAGAACTCTCTTTGGGACAAATTGTGAGATTAATTTTACCTTTGTCTTTGGTTACCGCCAGATATGACACCACAAGATTGTGGCAGAATTAGACAGATGCATTCATTTGTTCCTCATTCCCATGCCATTCACATTCTTTTGATGCTTAAAGAAATTTTGTCTTTCGAGTCTTCCTTGATTGCTTCTTCTACTTTGAGAAATTTATTTAGGATTTTCCATCCATGATGTCCTTTTGTGTGAGTGATGGCTTGTTTCAACTCACAGATGGAGAAGAATCTTCTTGAGAAATCCATTCATTTTACTGATTTATTTCTTCAATATATCTTCTTGATGTTTATTTTTTATTTTGGAATCTTGACTCTTTATCTCAAGCCTTTTGGCTTTCGTTTTGTGGCATGAGATTATTTTGAATTCCATACACCTATCAGTTCTGCTTCCCTTCTGTGGGTCTGTCGTGGAAAGCTTCTTCAGATACATATTAGTGTGAAGGTGGATGGAGCCCCATGATAGTATTCTAGACTTCTTATACCTCAATTATTTTTCAAGGTTTAAGCAAGACATCAATGTGTTCTTAAAAAAACTTCCCTTTCAATAGTCTATTAATAAAATAATCTCGTCTTAGATACAAATATTTCACATGTTTCCCAATAAGAAGTTCTTGGATTTCAAAGTATTTTACAATTATTCAGATCCCTATGTCCCCAAGAACCAAAAATTGAGTTGGCTTATTCTGAAACAAAATCAAATAATCTAAAGTAAATAATCAAAAGAAAGAAAATAAAACTAAACAAAAGCAAGAACATAAAAGCCTAAATGTTTATTTATGTACAAAATGACTTCCTAAAAAAACTAGGTGAAATATGGTTTGAGAACAAGGCCATCAATAGGAAGGTTCTCTTCCTTCCCTTGTAAATATTGCAAATTATAGGTCGAGGGGCCTAGCTTCTTGAAAATATGATAGGGGCCAACCCATAGATGTTGAAATTTAGTATGTTTTCCCTTCTCGTCATGTGGGTGATCCCACTTTAGAACCAAGTCTCCTATCTCAAAACTCCCTTTTCCATATTTTCTCTTATCAAACCACCTCTTGAAAATTTCTTCTTGTTGTTTAAATATTTCTTTAGACTTAAATCTAGACTCTTCAAGCTTCAACAAAGTGTTAATATGAGCTTGTAAACTTTCACTACTAGACCCCCATGAGGCTTGAGCTAACTGAGAGGATGGAAGAAAAATGTTAGGAGGTAAAATAGCCTCCTTCCCATAAACTAAAGTATAAGGGGACACTCCTAAGGAGTTCTTTGGGGTGACCCTATCTACCCATAATGTATTAGGAAGTGTCGTGTGCCGACTTCTTTGATTTTCAATAACAATCTTCTTTATAATTATGATAAGATTTTTGTTTGTTGATTCCGCTAATCCATTTCCTCGAGGATAAGAGTTGGTGAAATAATGTACTTTGATTCCTTTTTCACTAGAAAATTCAGTTATTTTAATGGATGAGAAATAAGATGCATTATAAAAAACAAGTGAAATTGGAACCCCAAACCTGGTCATGATGTTTTATTGTAAGAAGTTGATGACCACATCCTTGTTCACTTTGCGTAGTGGAACTGCTTCTACCGACCTCATGAAGTAATCCGTAGCTGTGAGGATATATTTATGCTGTAGTGAAGAATTCAGATTGATTTCTCCAATGATTTCTATGCCCCACTATTCGAAAGGCTCTGGAATAATAACAGGGTGCAATGGTCCAGCTTCTTTCGCTAATCTCCCACCTCTTCTTTGACATATGTCGCACTTTCTCACATAGGCATGAGCATCTTTAAATAATGTTGGCCAATAATAGCCAACCCTAAGGATCGTATGAGCAACATTATCTCCATAGAAGTGTCCTCCAAAAGGGCCATCATGCAATTCCTTAATGACTTTGGAAGTATATTCTTGCTCGAGGCATCTCAAAAATACCCCATCGTAGTTCTTCCTGAAAAGAAATCCATCAATTATTTGGTAAGAGGCTGACTTCAAATGAATCACCCTTCATTTCTTAGATTTCCAATGCTCTGGTAAATATCCTTGTTGGAGGTAATGCACCAGGTCTCTATACCAAGATTCAGAAGCAGTAAAAATAGGACACACATCAATTATATTTAACTCTTCTTTATTTTCCCATTCACAATATTCATCATTATTACCTTCTACAATTAACTTGCACAACCCTTGTCCTTTAATAATAGTGGCTGGTTCACCCAATTCCTTCTATATGAAGAGGGTTTTGATAGCTAGATGAGGGATGATTACCTTGGTTCTGTTCTTCAAAATGTAAGGTCTGAATTGTTTCACTAATTTAAATACTGCATATGCTTTTTTATCTATAGCAGGGTAGTTCAATTCAACCCTTTGTAATCCAGTGCTCATTAATGATATTGGGTACTCATCTCCCAATTCTCCCTTTTGTGTGAGCACTGTTACAAGCGAGTTGTCTAAAGCGAAAGTGTACAGAAAACAATCCTTTTTAAAACCAAGACTTCTTAGAGAAGGTTCATGAGCTATTGCTACTTTGATTTCATTAAAGGCAACCTTCTCCACATCGGTCGATTTAAATTGCACACTTTGCTTCACCATTTGGAGCAAAGGTTTCACGATTTACGCAAAATTTGGAACAAACCTTCGAACAAAATTTATGGTACCCATAAATGATTGCATAACATTTTTATTATGGGGTAAGGGAATATAAGATATTACTTCTATTCTTTTTTGGGTCTTTGCAGATTCCCTTTTTTGAAATTATATGACCCAACAATTTTCCTTGTAAAACTACGAAAATGCTTTTCTTTGGATTCAAAGAGATGCCGTATTTTCTACAGTGATAAAAAATCTGTTTTAAATGAAAAACATGATCTTCCATTTTCTTTGAGAAACTTGTCATATCATCTAGATATACCACCACACTATGGCCGATCAATCCCTCGAAAGTGATATCCATTTCCCTCTGAAATGTAGCTCCAACATTGATGAGACCGAAGGGAATTATTCTATAAGAAAATGTTCCCCACTTCATTCGAAATGTAGTTTTCAGCCTATCTTTCTCAGCCACCAATACTTGGTTATATCTTGAAAAACCATCTAATAAGGAGAACAATTTAGAACCTGATACCATATGGAGAGTTTGTTCCATTGGTGGAACTGGATATTTATCTTTATCTAAAGCTCTGTTCATATTTTGAAAGTCGACACATAATCTTATTTCTCCTGATTTTTTCCTCACTGGAACCAAACTGGATACCCATTCTGAATGTCATACTCTAAAAATAATCTTTGCATCAAGTAATTTATTCACCTCAATTTGGATTAAAGATTCCAACTTTGGATGCATTTTTCTCAGTTGTTGCTGGAATGGTTTTGCATCCACTTTAATAGGAATAACATGCTGAATGATACACATGTCATACATCTTCAGGTCTTCCTATGTCCAAGCAAATATATCTTTGTATTGTTGAAACCAATTGATAAACCCCCTCCTTTCTCTAGGCGAGCAACACTTTACCAAGTTCACATATTTGGGCTCAGCCTCTGTCCCTAAATTAATCAGTTCATATTGCATAGATGAACTTTTAGTATTGACAATGGTGGGATTTTTGAAAATTTTATGTAAGTCAGACATCCCTTCTAGTGTCCTTACTCCTTTGGGCATAAAATTTCCTTGGGTTACTTCTCCGTTTTGTAAATTTTCTTGATGTTCTTCATCATTAATCAAATAGTCTTTGAAAGTTTCATCATTTGTCAGGAAATCAATAATTCTTTCATCATCATCATCAAACACCCTCAGAATTGTAACATTATCTGGTACTACTGGCCTGAAAATGAGTTCAATAGAACACTTATTTTTAGTAGGCACTAACCTAGCAGCATAAATATCTAAGAAGTCAGCTGCAACATTCTGTAATCTAGGGATTGAATTTATATTGAAATCATTAAAATGTTAAATCAGATTCCATACTTCAGTTTGATATCCTTTTGGGTGTGGTAATAAAAAATGTATGGTGTCTCTAACCTGTCTTACTACTATCTCAGAGTCACCAATTTTTTTTAAGTTTTTAACCTTAAGGTCATTGAATTTTCTTAGGCCCTAGACTAGAGCTTCATACTCAGCAGTGTTATTCATACATTCAAAGTCTAGTCTATAAGAGAGAAATTGTTTATTCTTTTCTGGGTCAATCGGGACACAATTGGATCCTGATCCCTCTTGTGTTTTGGACCATAAAAGTACAAAAACCAAAATCTATCTTCTAAATCTACTTGATTAGTGTTACTTTGTATGTTAGAAACTAAATTTACTATATTACAATCAATATCATCAGTCTGTGAAAAATGAAGGAGTTCGAACTATGTGTCTGATTCACAATTGGCCTCTTTAGCTTGATAATTCCCTAGACCAAGCTCTAAAAAGTAGTTAACCAAGACTGAAGACGAGAAGTTTACAGGTTCATTCTTTCCCTCCAATTGAGCTACATTTTGTTTCATGTGCGGTTCCCTCATTACCTTAATCTGATTTTGACTATTCTTATGAGGCAACCACTTATGTGAACAATCAGTTGCAAAGTACCCATTCAGTTTCATAGACCAGTCCCTACTCAATATCAATCCACAGGCCTCTGGTATATCGAGTACCATAATATCTATAAATTGGCAAACTCTATCATCTACAGATAACCGAATCAACACATTTTTCATCTCCCCTATTACCTTGATGGTAGATTTGTCCAACTGAATGATCTTACATGAGGATGGTGTCAGTTGAACATTGATATTTTTACATACTAAGAGTGGCATGAAATTAGATGAAGCCCCATAATCTACCAAACAATTATGCACATTATGATTAAAAATCTCAAAGAATAACAAAAATGACAAAGTCTAAGATTTGGATTTCCCTCCCATGCTTGCTTCATTAATTTCTTTATCAGATTAAATGTCTTCTTGGGAACTCCTGGGTTGAGGATCAAAAGCTTCCAGAAGCTTTTTTCTTTGCTAGGGAAAATTACATAATTTAAATAGATAAATATTTGCTTTCATCTTATTAATGTCTTCTACTATATCATACCCCATATTGTATTCCACCAGACCTTTATTGTTGCTTTCTATTTTATTTTCCATGGTCCTTACAAGATTACCGACTAATGGGTTTTTATCTTTTGTGTTGACCAAATCAGACTTAGATGTTGCTTGGGTAGTACTGATAATCTTCTTCACGTTTTCTTGCATCTTCTTTATTTTGGGCAGTACTAATCTTTCATCTATTACTGGTCCTTTACTTGTGGTTGTAACATTAACCGATGATAGTTGAATTTCTTCAATAGGTTCCTCTTCATTTAGTCCCAATGTATGTACACAATCCCATAATACCATTGTGGTTTATTCATGTGTTTCTTCTGGTTCATTGGTTTTTCCTTCTTCCATCTTAGGCTCTGTTAGTTTAGCATCTAATAGTTGATTCATAACCAAAGCCATAGAGTTTATCCACTGTGGGAAACTCTTTTGAAAATGAGGCTCTTGATGGAAAGTATATAAATGCTCCATACCAACCTCATTAAAATTTAAAACTGAAGAACTATACACATGAAGTTGAGACTGTCCACTTTCATCCTTTTTCTTGAAATAAGGCTTGAACTGCTTTTTTGATGAAATAGCTTCTTTGTCCTTTTCCACATCTACTATCTTGTTTCATAAATTTTGTACCATATTGACCACATTTTCTAATTCATTCGAGTTTTCTTCCTTAGGTCTAGTTAGCAACAAATGTTTTTTACCGCTAAAGGTCTTTACCTCTGGTTTTGAAGTATGTTTTGCTATACTTTCGATATCAACTTATACTTTGAGGGATTCTTCAAAATTTTCAACTAATGTTAGCTTAAATTCCCTCTTCACAAACATTTATAGCTGTGGGGATAATGTTGTGGTATAATATTCTACCAATAATTCCTTAGTTGGTTTGCTTGTAGCACTAAAATTGCTCAAATGATTAGTAAATATTTGGTTGAAATCCTATACCTTTTCATTATTTTCCGTTCTCAAGGACAAAAATTCTTTCATAAGAGTAGCTATAGTTTTTTGACTACCAAATTTACTTTTAAATTCCCTTTCAAATGTATCCCAGTTTGTTATTGAATTCGGTTGCAAACTAAAAAACCAAGAAGTTGTTTTAGGTTCAAAATTATGTGGAAAAAGTCTACACACAACATATTGATGTTCAATATTCAAAAGTTCTAGAGCTAAGAAAAAACTTTTTAGGTGATCTTCCATAGTAATTCCTTTTCCTCGGTCAAACTTTGGTAGCATTCTCTCTACGTGTTTAGGAAAATCATGCAATGTACCAGCCAAGTTGAGTGGTGTTATTTCTCTCCATACAGGTTGATTATCATTTGGGGATTGATTAGCGTTTGAAGCCATAATTTGATGAGGAGTCTGTGGTGGCGACTGTGGAGGTGACTGTAGCAGAGACTGAAATGTAGGGGAATCTGGTCCCAACTAATCAAGTGGTTGGATGATTTCTTATATGGATAAATCTACCAACTCTTCCAAATTTTCCACCAATATAGAATCTTTAGTATACGAAGGTGCTTTCTTGGAAGCCTTCCTTCTTGGTAATGCAAGAATTGATTTCAATCCTCCAAGCTTCTGTATGTAAGATCTTGTATGTCTTCTCAAGTGATTAAAATTTTTCAAACAAAACAACGTATAGAAGTTCTAAACCTTCTTATTGAGAACCTAATCTCTCTTGTTCTTCAGGAATGCAATATTCAGGAAACTTAGTTTCAGATGTATCTCCAATGGAATAGTCTCTTGTAAATGGATTTCCTCTACTTGCCATGCACTGTTGGCCCTTCTTCTGGTGCCAAAACTGTTGATTCTTGGAAAATTCCCAAGTACCAACAGTAGGGATTCTCCCCAGTAAGCGATCCCAACTATATCGTTCATCGTTTGGTGTGGGGAACCCGTCTGGCTAGTGGCTTGACTACCGTATAATTAAAATGTTTAAGTTTGTTTTACCGGTTGCGGCCCGATCCACCATTTAGGTTATTTTATTTATTTGAATGATATGCAAGTGCCTAAACTAAAAGTAGGTGACTGGTGAACAAAAGCCTCACAAGTGATGTGTAGGTTCTTACCTCCCATCTTATCACTCTTGCTCCTCAACCATTTCTAAATTAAGCAAATCTAAATTATACTAGTCTATTCTAAACTAATCTAACCTATCCCTAAGGGGAGCAGAATTTAAATAAAGAAGAGTAATGTACTGTAATCAGGGATGATTTTAAGGAACCATACTTATTTAAAAGTGTATAAATGTTGGAAAATATTACCAATTCTTAAAACACCAACTATAAAATGATTGGCGATATTTTTCAAAAAATATTTTAATTTCCAAGGATTTTATATCATTTATATAATAATTTAGCGATTTCTAGGGTGAAAATTTTTTACCCCATCAAAATTGGGCGAAATAGGGCTTCAAAAAATGAAAAATGGTGAATCTTTTTTGGGAGAAAAACATGGAAAAATAGCCCACTAGGCTAAAATTCACCCCTAAAATTATCCCTGAGTCTGTAATGCTGCATATTGAATCCTACAGGTAGTTGTTCAAATTCCACATACATAATTACAGCAGAAAATTAAACAAAGATAGCTTTGCAATGTTAAAGCATTCATTACTCCAAATATGCACAAGATTTCAAATATAAAGCAAAATAATTCATCATTGTAGAGATAATTCATTAGGTCAAAATGATCTCCCAGTTTGCACGGAAGCTAAATAAGAAGTAATTCAACATTGGCACTCCACACAATCCACGTAAAAGCTTGTACAATCCTTCCCCAACAAAAAATGTTCTCTTTTATTCATAGAAAAAGTAGTTCTTCATACAAATAACTCAGCATACTTTCACTTCACAATCATGTTGAGTTATTTGTATGAAGAACTACTTTTTCAATGAATAAAAGAGAACAATTTTTGGATGTAAATACACTAGTATGGATTCCTAATGCATAGCTCAAGGCTAAGGCACGACTAGTGAATGGATAGGCATATGTTATATGAACATATCTATATGGACCATGTGGTTTCCTTGTCATGATGACATTCAATATAGATAATACTATGTTGGAAAATAATATAATGGTCCAAAAATGGTTGTGTAAATATCACTAGAGGAGTTATGATTCCACTAAAGGGGAAGAGGAAAGGGGGAATATGGGAGACTAAACCCTTTTCTTCCAATTTTAAACCTTAGAGCTCATCCAAATTATTTTATGTCCTTTTAAGTGAGACACTTACATCACTTGGACTATTAAATCCAATAATTGAATGCACATGCGATATTGGTGGGAAAAGTCACCTCGTGCAATTTTTGAAGCATGGATCTAAGTGCACTTTTGTGACAGTACTGTCAATTGTCAAAAGTTAGTTTCACAACTATCACAAGTCCTTTTATTCTATGGTCAAAATTTATGTCAATTTTATTTTATTTTCACCATCATCCAATATCCTTTAGAGTAAACACTCATTCTCTCATTTTATCATGTAGATATAAACTATGTAGATCTCCCTGTTGATTTTCATGGCTGTTACCATACTATGTATGTCAAGTCCTATATGTTGGGCACATTTCTCCCTATAGTGTGGTGTATTTATCCATATATTATGGTGTATTACATATTATTTATTTCAGCTTGGGTCTATTATTTTTTATTGTACACCTTTATCTCCTATATATAGGAAGGAGATATTTTCATTTTAGTCACCATTGTATCTCGGCTTGTCTTGTCTACTTAGTACATTGTAAAAGGAGGTTCCTCCCTCAAAGAGGCTTACTATTCATCTCTATAATTCATTATTAAAGTATGGATTACTTTATTTTGGTCTATTTATGATATTTTTATTTTATTTATGGGACTTGGTTGCATAACATTTGGTATTAGAGATTTTTTCTCAGGACTGGTTTCTTCCAAGCAAATCAGCTTGGAATTTTCACTATAATGTTTTTTATACAAATATTTAGACAACTAGACTAAAATCCCATCTCTAAAAAAGGCCAAGATATATTTGATCCAATTTTTAGATCCTGAAACATTATAGTTTTGGATATATTCGACTTGGAATATAGGGTTTTTTACTAGTCCAAAAACTATTCTAAAACATGTGTTTGGGGGAAAATGTCATATTTGAGGCATCCGAGATACAAATTAAGTGAGAGCTATTACATCAGAAAGAATATGAACCATACTATTCGTGGTATATTTTTCATACTCATATAAAAAATATTGGACACGTGGCATACCGTACAAGTTTTCTCTTCTATATAGGCCAAAAAAAAGAAGTGTTGGGAGCATCTAAATTAGGCCAGACCCACATAATCAGAAAGAGGAAACATAAGGATACCACAGGTAGAAGTTTCGGGCCCATAGGAGAAAAAAAATTAATTTTACCTTAGTTTCAATTCGTCCATAAAACATTCTTCCAATTAGGGTTTGAAAAAGGTATGTCATTTTCAATTTGAATAACTTTGAGTAGAAGGATCTATTTTTGGTGAACCACAGGGTGTGATGTATATTTATATTGTTCAAAATTCCACCAAAATGAAGTGGAAAAAATCGCACTCCACTCAAACCACTAGAGGATTCATCCTTGACATACAATGAAATTGAAGACATCTATTTTAGGGTGTCCAAGTTGGAAGATATGATTAAAGATAATGTGAAAATGGGTGACTTAGTTAAATTGGAAAAACACACAATAGGAGGTGAAGAGGAAGAATAAAAATAACAGGAACCACCGCATGGGGAAGAAGTAGAAGTAATTAATCCCACCGTATCTTGTCATGCTTTGGTTGGAATTAGCACTCCTAAAACTATCAATATCAAAGTATATATCAAAAATAAAAAGGTAACGGTGTTGATTGATTCTAGAATTACTCATAATTTCATTCATTGTCAAGTATCCAAAGATCTCAATTGCTTTGTATATCTAGCACCATAATTTCAAGTAATGATTGTAGTTGGAGGAGCTATCAATTGTTTGGGGAAATTCCTTAATATCAATCTTACTATGGGGGAGTATGTATTGAATAGTCCCATGATTGTTATCATAACGGGTTGTGTTGATGTTGTATTAAGGATTCAATGGTTACAATCATTGGGGATGGTGGATTTTAATTTTTAGGATCTTTTCATGAAATTTTCTTGGGAAGGAAAATAATTTGTGTTAAATGGTATCATAGGGAAACCAAGCAAGGTGATCAACTCTAATGGTACGACAAAATTGTTAAAGAAAGGACAAAAACATGTAATTACACAATTATTCTCACTAGATGTTCAAACCTTTAAGGCTCATATTTACCCAGATTTCCAAAGGGTCATTAATAAGCCTTCTAAGGTATTTGAAGATATTCCAATAAGTCTTCCACCTATTTGAGATCTAGACCATTCTATTCACTTAATTCTAGGAAGTGTTCCTTCTAGTACCAGACCTTACAGATACCCCTATGGCTAGAAGAATGAAATGGAGCATGGTTGAAGCAACGACAGGAAAATATACAATTCAAGCAGTGGTATATTGCATAGATCACTAACAAGTATTTCTTTGTATTTGGAAGATGTCAAAAACACGATGAAATGACAAGCAGATCAACATCATCATCAAAGGATTTTTGAAGAAGGAAAAATCATATGAGAACCTGAAAAATCATAGAAACAAGGACCAAACAACCACAAAATTAGGTTAATACTGAGCACCTCATCAAGTGGAATAATTTATCAGTTGCATATCTGACATGGGAATATGAGTCCTTCATGTAAATGCATCCATAACTATTCAATCATTGAGGACACCACTTGTCTAAAGGGGAGGGGCATGCTAAGACCTAAATGTTGAGCACATTACCCCCTATAGTGTGGCAGATTACCCTCTATATTGTGGTGTATTAAGAATTATTGATGTCAGATTGGGTTTATTAGTTGTTATTGTACACATTTGTCTTCTATATATAGGAAGGAGATATCTTCATTTTTGTCATCATTGTAACTTGTCTTGTCTTATGTACTTAGTACATTTTGCAATGAGGTTCCTCCCTCGAATAGGCTTGCTATTAATCTATGTTATTCATTATTAAGGCATGGATTACTTTCTTCTAGTCTATTTCTGCTATTTTTGGGACTTGGTTGCATAACAATGTATAACCCATAAATTTTAATTTAGAGATAGGGTTACATATTTCAAGGGAAACAAGATGGTTGCAGGTGAATATAGAGGTTAGGAAACCTAGGAACCTTTACTCATTGAGTTTTGTTACTCACATATGCTTGAGAATCCATTATTTATGCTACAAGAGGTTCTCCAATAACATACAACAGGTTGAACTTTTACTGCACACAATGGTAAGCATTGTAAGGGTTGGATTTATTGAGGGAATTGTGGATCATTGAAGGGGAATGCCTTTCCTTTGTTGTATGGGGTATTCTGAAGGAGTTCCTTGGCTGTGATGGTTGAGTGGGATCCCTAAAGAGCTCTATATCAGCATTTAGCTAAGCGTAGAGAGTAGAATGGGTTATGGGATGAGATAGAGAAGATTGTAGGTGCTTCCTTTGCCTTGGTGGCCTCTCAATGAAAAGAGTAGAAAATCGTTCTTACACAATCAGTTCCTTTATCTTCTTTGTTTAAATACTAGTATTCTATTGTATCTTAATGCATAATGTTTTTATTTCATGATTATGATGATTATGTTGGTATATGAAAGCTAGATGTGTGTGGATAGAGTTTATTCCACTATTTATTTTTATTTATGCATTTGCACACATATTCTAAATGTTATGAATTAATAATATGGCCATGGGGAAAAATTTAGAAGACCATAAATAGTTCATACCACCCCCTCTATTGGTTGGATTTTTGGAAGAGGACACTACATATGCAAATTTTTTGCCTAAATCATTGAATTTTATAAAGGGATATAACTCTTTTAAAAAATGATAGTTAAAATAACACCTTCGCACTCCTTAAGTCCCTTGACCATCTAAAATATTGGTGGGGTGTTTTTTAGGAGAGACATGATAGAGATGAGTATACAACATACATGAAAAAATCCACATGGGTGGCTTTTATCAATGCCCTCAAGGAGGAATTCTACCCTATTGAAAACTATGATGATCAATACAAAAGATGGACAACTTTGCACTGAGAGAGACACCAAATAGTGTTGGATTTCATGAATATATTGCATACCTTGTGATCAATGTTGGGTGTTATATACTACAAATGGAACTAGGTACTAAATTATAGTAGAAGTAAAATTACATCCAAACAAAGATATCTTTCCTAGACATATTCTCACTAGAAGGTGTTTATCGATATGCTATCTAAATTGACCAAAATATTAAGCACAAAAATAAGTGGTAGTTTGGTTCTACAATTAAACCACAACAAAAGCATGGAATAGGTGGCCCTAACTCATAGAAAAAACAATAGAGAAGGGATACCCAATCTCAATATAACCCATTCAAGTTGCAAGTAATGAAGAATAATAAAATGTCAAAGAAGGACATTGGAAAGTGATGTGAGTTCCACAAAATCCTTTTTCACAACATTAATGAATGTCACACGAACATACATAATTGGATAAGATGAAATCCTTAGAATCAAACTCTAGCCCAAAATAGAATTTATATCAAGATAAGAGAAAACATATCATTGGCATGGAATTTAGATCCACTATTGCAAATGCAAAGATATATTTAGAAGTGCCAAAGGTCCTTGAGGAAAAGAAGCACCTCTTCCATTCACATATGTGGGTGAAGGGGAATCTGCTACATATAATTGTTGACATAGGTACCTAAAAGACTCTAATATTGACCGTGGTAATCAAGATATTGAATTTGTTGACAATACTACACCCCTAATCATACACTATCAGTTTAATGATCCAATTATGAGACATCCATGACAGCCAACAATGTTGAGTGTCATACAATATCAATCCCTTCAAATATGAGGTACTATGCAATGTTACCCCACTTGAAATTTGTGATGTTTTTTAGTAAAACACTATATGTGGAAACTTCATGTTGTTTATGAGTATAGGCCCCATAATCTCATTGTTAATTTAGGAGGACAAATCTATAGGGTAACCAAGGTAATTCAGACTACTGCAACTTCCTTAACCTTAGAAAAGTAGTGTTGGAATATAATATCTCATATCAAGAATTTTTTTTTCCTCATATATCGGTCAAAAGGTAAATACAAGGACAATGCAACTGCCACAAGCTTAGCATAAGGTCTCTACACACAATAGAAGTAAGTGGACAAGATTGCAGTAGAATACATACATACATACATACATACATACATACATACATACATACATACATACATACATACATACATACATACATACATACATACATACATACATACA